>PVJS01000095.1:0-178291 GCA_004027185.1 Glis glis | reverse complement strand
CTTATCATTCTCTAATTTTTCAAAGGGGAGGCAAGAACTCCATATTGGCATTTGGCAGCAGGAAGCGCATAAGGTGATTATATTTTAACTGTTTCCTATTATTAATATGCTAAATGTCATAACATTATAAGAGATGTTCTAATGTATAGTTATTCCAATACGAGTACAGTTTGGGGAAAAAATAAAATGATAAAGAAAATATTCATTAGGGAGGGTAATAGACTGAACCATATGGTTCTCAAAGTCAACCAAACCTCTTTTTGGAAGATTCTCAAAGACCCTAAGAACTGGCTTTTTTTTTAAGGAGACTATTTCTCTTTGTAATGTAAAAGAAAGATTCTTGGTTTTGTTATTAAATGTAAATGTATTCCATATTTGAATATATGGCATTCCAGTTTCCATTTAAAGCCATGGTGTGGCGTTGTATCTTTTTTCCCATAAAATGCAATTATGGAGACTAGAAGAGCTTTTGAGCAAATTATGTGAAGTAGAAAATCTTAAACAACCTCTTTGAGGGAAAAAGAGTTCGAAAACGGGGTGACATCCTAATTCTCAGGCTGCTACAGACACAAACACACACTATTAATATTATGTTGTTTTCGTTTTTTCCCTCCTTGACAGAGATCACAAAGAAAGATCCAACGTCCTGAAACACACGGGCCTAATTCTGCACACTGCTATGATGAAGTCCTTTGAATTATTATAAATGCTCGAACATTAAAAATTCATCAGCAAGGAGAGAGAGGTGCTTTCTATTTGTGGTGTGCTGAATTTAAACACAGCCCGCTAAGAATGGCTGATTGTCCTGAAGACGCACTGCTGACAGCCGTCAGCAGGTCTGTGCAAATGGTGTATGGAAAAGGTAATAAGAGCTTCAGGAGTATATTTCAGCCCGTATAATAAAGTAATTGTGAAAGTGTAATTGCAGTCTGGTTCCATACCATATTAGGGTAAGGAATGAGATGGTAAGAAAATATGAGATTCACAGAATTATTTTATAAGCCATTTCTGCAACGACCATCTCCCAGACTATGTAGAATTTGTCAGGAAAAATAATTTCAAAATGTGCAGCGGTGTTTACCTTTTGAAATCCATTATGACGAAGCTGAACAGAGCAAACCCTGATTATTTTACCATTCTACAAACATCCTGAACTTAAGAATGGCTTCGAATGTAAAAATAGCATTGAACAATGTTAAGCAACTGATCTCAGCCTACGAGAGCATTAAATGAAAAGTTGAGTCTATTCCTTGTTGTTTATATTTGAATGACACCTAGTTCAAATTTCCAAAGACTTAAATATTTGCAAGATTAGAATTTCAATTTTTAAAATGTTCATTCCTTTGGCCGCTTCAGAAACAATTACTATTGGCTTAAGTTACTACGTTACCACATCCTCCTAGCTATCAGTTGCTCACACCAAGACTTGAGAAAAGGTCAGGTAGGCTGGTTCTAGTCCCAGCCATGTCATCTAGACTACAGGAAAGGGGACAGAGTAGAGAAGGCAAATGCCTGAAGGAACACACTGATAGTTCCAGCTTCCTGGTAAGAGTAGTTAGGTCGAAGATTAACATGGTTGTCTATTTCTTCCTCAGTTCAATCATCTGTTAATAAGGTTTTTTATATCACAGCTAAGATTGTTACTTTTATTAAGTGCACAAATGTTTTTCTTTTTTTCTTTTCTTTTTGTAACCCCACAGTCTCAGCACAATTCCTGACACATAGTAATGTCTTGGAAAACTACTGAGTCAATAAATAAAACAATACAAATAGGCACCACATACCAATGTTTCTGATAACAACAGATCGAATACAGGATGGTCCCATCCGATTTTATCATCTCATGATGCTGTAGCCATCTTAGTATGTGGAAGTAGACTCTATAATGTTTGCAGGTGAAATCACCCAACAATACATTTCTCAGAATGCGCTGCACTGGCAGGTGACACACAACTGTATTTACAAAAGTCACGAGACTGGAAGTTCAGGCCGTAAGAAACCCAAGCCACCTGCTCAAAACCCATAGGAAAATGAGTTCTGGAATCAGATATAAAGAATCTGCTTCTTTTTGTCATTAATGTTTATTCCATTTTTATGAGACCTTGTGAATACATGTAGGTACACCATAGACATAGACAGCATGCATTGCCCTGGCCTGCCATTTCAAACGAAACTTCAAAATATTTTAAGTACGTGAAAAATTACCTTGATTTGGGTGCAGACAAAATCTAAACTGCTCACCTGCCTGAAGTGAGTTCCTAACAAGAAAAACATTCTAGTCACTAGGGAGGAACATGTATCATTTACACTCGCCTGTTTCTAAATAACTCGTTTCAAAAAAGATTGAGGCGTAAATGAGATAAAGGTGGGGGGACCAAACAACAAAATGTTGATTCAGTGGTGCTTTATGGACATAAAGTAGATGGGCATTTGTTGGGAAATCCTCCGTGCATGCGCTGGATCCTCCATGTCGCTCAGCCTAAACAGAGCTGCTGCTTTCCCAAGACAGTGGGCCCAGCAAAGTGATGGAGAAGAGAGGACAGGACGCTGCCCAAACGCAGAAGATCCAGAGACAAGAAAAGATGAAGGTAGGGCTCTAGTGAACTTGCTAGTGAAAGGGCATCTAAGAAAATGATTCAAAGGAATCTTGCAAATAATGTCAATCAATGTACAAATTATGACTGCCAGTGGTGACAGGGAGGGAGGAATCTTACCTTGGCCATTGGTTGCATCACACCCCCTCATCCTCTATCTGCCTTCCCCCACCTCCAAACCATCATTGTTCGATATCATCCCTTTCATGGACTTTCCAAACTCATACAAGGTTAGGTTCTACACTAATGCTGATCACTTGACTACCTTTATCCAGCACCAAGCATTATCAATTAGTACCAGTAATTAAATCATCTTTCTCCTCCCAACCGCATATAAGATTCTGACTTTCTCCCTCTTCATCCTTCTCTCCCTTCAAAGCATAGTACGACTCTACCTGTTGTGCTGGCAATCTCTGAGCTCTAGCTAAATAGCCCTCTGCTTTAGACTGAGATCAAATACATTTTAAGGTTTCCTGTCAAAGGAAAGAATTAGTGAAAGTCAGGGAAAGAATTGGGGTAATTAAAATATTCTACTCTTAGTGGGAGAGATGACCTAACAAAAGGAAATCCTTCAAGCCCTCCAATCCATTTTTTAACAATAAAGACAAAAGACGATTATTAACTTATGCTTCTCGAACTCATATCCCTAGGAGCAAAACAATATATCAAGGCCATGGAAATACAGACTAACATGAACCATCTTCCTAGGATATAGAGTTGACTCAATTCTAGGTAACAGAAAGTATCAAATTTACATTAAAGCAGACATGAGTGTGTTACAGAAGACAACACAAAATCTTTCTTCTTCTTTTTCATTATAGAATATAGTAAAATCCTTTTCTTTTTCACTGGGGATTGAACCCAGGGCCTCCTTCATACCATGCAAGCACTCTACTATTGAGCTATACCCTGAGCTCCTAGACCACATAGTTCTTAAAGATGAAATGTTAGCCTTCTAAGGCCTATGTGGATTGCCTATGTGGATTGCCGAGGCACTTCCTGGCTCCTCCTCCAGCCCCTAGAAGTATAAATGCCCACCAGTTCATTCAAGCACTTCAGTGGAAAAATTTGAGAACTTTTCCAGGTAAATACTGGAAGTTCGAGATACCTGCAAAAGTGCTGATAAATTTTTCTGAATATGTTTGGACACTTTATTATAGTCCCTAAATTTACTAATAATATGTGCATTTACCACTGAGCAAGAAATTCCAGGAAAGCAATTACTAGTAACTTCGATGAATATTACACCACCATTAGAATGGATTGGAAATTAACTGAGCAAGTGTACTATGAAGACTATGCATCAAGCACTGATATTGATGCTACTAACTGGGCTTATCAACTGACAACACCATAATGTGCTTTAAGAAGTTAGATTCTAATGTAACTCAACCTTTTGGCTAATGTAGAAAACCTCTAAAAGGTAATCATTCATCTATAATTGGAAGTCATCAAAAGACAGATCAATACCCAATGATTCTTCTTAACCTATGATTCCTCTGGAGAAGTCCTCTCTGGTCAGTTCTTATGTAGGGGCCAACATTAGTCCAGTGATAATAGGTCATTTGAATTCCATCCCAACTTCCCCCTAACCCATTCTCTATAGGGGCAGTGGTAGGCTGAGCATGATGGTGCACGCCTATAGTCCCAGTACTTAGGAGGCTGAGACAGGAGGATTGCAGGTTTGAGGACAGCCTCAGCAATTTAGCAAGACCTTCAGCAATTTAGCAAGATCCTGTTTCAAAATATAAGACAAAAAGGGCTGGGGATGTCGCTCTCAGAGGTAGCACACACCTGGTTTCATTCCACAGAACCAAAAGTAAATAAACAAGAGAAATGGTAATCTCCCTCCAAGTCAGGTAGGTCTTTCTGTTCCCCTGTTCCTAACCGATCTTGTTTTCTCTGTGCTGCTTATTCCAACCCTTCCCTCTGCACCAGGCTCCATTTCCCACTGCAGAATCCTCAGTGTCTGCCAGGCATTGCCCATGAGCTCACACCTCCATGTATATTTCCTCATTTTCTGTCTGAGGCAGTCTCTCACTAGAGTTTTTGCAGCTTTTAACTAAAGGAAAACTTTTTATACATGAATAACTAGTGTTGATACATCTCTCTGAGAATTACAATTCCATCATTCATTGCTTTTCCAGTTTTGCCCCTATTGGGAGGTAGCAAAAGTCAAATTTAAATGTTTAATTATAGTTTAATTAGTAAATACGACAGGAAGTATGTCTTTATCTCCATTTCCTGGCTAGAGTACTCTATGTTGATACTAATTAGCCCCATTGTGCTTCTTCTTGTTTTAGTCTGTTTTGTTTTGGTGCTGGGGATCAAACCCAGGGCCTTTGCCATGCTAAGTATGAGCTCTACCACTGAGCTACACCCCAGCCTCTGTGCTTCTTACTTTAAGTTGCTTCATGTCATGTTGAAAAGAACTGAGAAGTCTAAAATCCCGAAAATGAAGAGTAATTTTCTCTTTCCTCGCTGCCCAGATTTTAAGGCTAACTGAAGTACCATTTCCTCCAGGAAGCAGCAGGGATTCTTCCAACTTCAATTCATTACTTCTCGTTTTGAGCCCCCAGCACTTTGACTGCAGATCTTATATCAAGTCTGTTATGCTGGAACTGCATTACAATCGTCTCTCCTTGTCTCAATCAGTCATGTTAAGGCTGTGGGGTGATCTGGCTCCTTCTTGGGCCTGTCCCTCCCTGCTCTCTTCACATTCAGAGTAAGGCTTGGTCTCCAGTTGGTAATCAGTAAATGCTTTTCAATTTCTAAAAATGAATTAAGTATGCCTTATTAGCAAAGCCTGGAGCTTCTTAACAAGTGCATTCCAAATAAAAAAGTCTACTTAGGCTAAAATATTCTCATTTCAGTCGTGTGCAAATATTTGTATGGGAACTGCACAGGAGCTACCTGGAAATAAGAAGTTATAATGGAAACAGTGACGCAGCCGTAAGTGAGGCGACCGTAATAGAAGCTACTTTAATACTTTTACTGAAATGTTCTCTGCTTGATAAAGTTCATTACCAGAATATCATCTTTAAAAGTGAAATGCATTCAGCTGAGCACTTTTTTTCATTTTGTAAATAGATTTTTTTCCTTGCCTGAGCTCTCAGTAGAAAGTACAAAATAGTCTTCCATAACATTAGAAAAATGTCACCCCATACATAAAGCTGAATTTTTAAAATAAAAATAGATTTTTCCTCTTTAGCATTTTAAAGGTACAGTAGTGCTTTCATATAGCAGTCACCCCGCCCTGCATACCACATTAAGGCTGATTCATCAGTGTACAATTTGGTATGTTCTAGAATGTGTTGAGATAACATATTAGAGTCCAGTACGGACTCAGATCCCCACGGGACATCCTTTCAACATTACCTGCCTTATTATTATGGTTCTATTTAAAATGATTCCAGCACTAATCTTTTTCTCACCCATTCAAAATGACATAGAAAGAGGTATGTACAGAATTTACAACCCAAATGCCAAACTTTCATATCACATCAAATGTGTAAGTATTCATTATGAAACATTTTTGTTTTTACATTAACACGTTCTTGATCAGTTTGGGTTTATTGAAGTCAGTGGTACCTTACACAGACAGTGTAATGGTACCTTTAAAATCTCATGTGTACTGGGTTTTAGACATCTCAATAGAACAGACAGAACATGGCCACCATTGCATCTTGGCCAAGAAATGGTAAGTAAAAGAAAACCTTTGACCTTTTTAAGTGATCAACCGGGGAGCCATTTTTTTAAGAAACTAACATTCGTTTATTATGTCACTTTGCAATAAGTGTTGTACTCTTGCTATTTTTATAAAAATTCAGATACAGTGTTATGAACCCTCCCTCTCTCAGCAATACAACCTTTCTTCTCCCCACTCCCTCCACCCCTCAAGGTCCTTTCTAAAGATTGCAAGTTATAGAGAGGCAATTCACCTCAGTCAATTTTTCCACTGGCTTACATTTTTTTCCTTTCTTTTCAAAGCACCCTTTGGGGGGAGGGGGGAAGACAAACACACTTTGTATAACAAGTGCCATAAAAAAAATATGTTCTGGCAGACTTTTCCCAACTTGTAACTGAAAAGAATTTACATCATCCAAGTGTATTATAAGTGCAGAGAGTAAAAGAAAGAAGTCTCTAAATAGATTTTTGTTCCACTTTCAAACTCCGAAGCTAAAGGAACACAAGCGTTTCACTTTAGAAATGAATAAGGAGCGATTTCAGTACACATACACCTTTCTCTTTTTGGAAAAACTGCACATAGAAGAGCATTTTTTGGCACGGCTGACCTGCAGAGATAGGGAGCTAAGCAGAGTCACGAATTCACTCTCTCTGATATGCACACATGATACGCAATTAAAATCTCCATTCACATTCCTGCCGGGTTGTCAATCATGAGGAAAGCCTTTTTGACAACACTCAGCGAAGCGTACCAACTAACTGCTCCACAGGAACTTAAACAGTAACAGCTTTTCTTACTAGCAAGAGTGAATTTCTTACCAAGATTGGGTTCAGTTTCTAAGAAATCATTACACTCTGAATTTGAGGGTCTTTCATTAAAAATGAAAATGTGTCAAAAAGCTCTTGTCTGGCAAGCTATGTGATGTCATACCTAGAAAAGAAGAGGTATGTAAGAAATTCTAACCTTGTCAACTGGGGGAATCTTTTCAACTCTGTTCCTGTTTAGAACAATGAACAATGATCATATAAAGCGATTTGCTGGGGGAAACATACCATTTCTGATTCATTCTGAAGTTTTTTCACTTGCATTTTAAAACTTCCCAAATAGATGTAGACTCTAAATTCATATGAAAAGTGACCAACTGGTTTATCAAGCGGTGGGAGTGTGACTTTTTTAATCAGGAGAAGAATATGTAGCGTGTTAGAAATATTGCGTGCATCAATCCTTTCAATTTATGGAGCTCTACAGAAAATATTATGCACATAAATTCTTTCCAGATGAACCCAGAAGGTACTCTGCTCATAACTTAGTTTCTGTTGAACATCTAATCAAAGACTGTGCCCTTCCTAATAGTGTATTAGTGTGCTTTAAAGCCATAAATCCATAAAAACAGGGCCCAGTAAGATTGAATACAGGATGTTGGTTAATCTGCTCCCGTGTCTGTTTTGAGCAACTAACCTTGGATTACAAATTTGAAACAAGTTAATACTCTCAGATATTGAAATATTTGTCTTCTTACTTATCATGTTTTGTAACTGAGAGAGCAGATGCATCCTGACCATTAACAGTCATGACAAATTGCCTTGCTAATGATCGTTACACACTGAAAGTGCCAGAACTGATTAAACTACAATTTCCCACTCCCCGATAGAGAGAGCGTTAGGGACTCCAGCAGTGGATGACTCTGATACTCTGCCAACAGGCCTTCGGGGCACAGTGCGATATTTAGAAAAACACTCTAAATTCCATATGAACATACTCTGAAAGCCTATGTGTATACAACAGGTTTTTAAAGCACATTAGATAAAACAGCTTAGGTTGTAGCTGATGAGGCATGAAAAATAGATGTGCTTTAACTATTTGGTATCCTTGCAAATATGTTTTAAAGAATATTCTCTGATGTGGGCTTCTCTCTCTCTCTCTTTTTCTTCTTTCCTTTCCCCGCCCCCAAAACATTGCGTGTGCTTTGCATTTCACATAAAATCTTTCTTTTGTCAGTTCCTTTGTTGGTGCAAAATTGGCAGCAGTTCAAATTCAAAGTACTCCTATTCATTTACTGACCAATGTCATTGTAGTTCACGTCAAGCCAGAGAGCTAAGCTCTAAAAAACATAAAAGACTTGCTTCACCACTGACGAATAATGTGTACATTTTTGCAGAGCTTAAACCTTAATGCTTTCCCTGAAACTAACAATACAGTATATCTTATCATTCCTTTTTCACAAGCAGGCAGCTGCTGAAACGCTTGCCACTTCAAAATATCAATTGCTTGCCAGGGTTGTCCTCAACACACCCTGTCAAACTCGTGTACATTGTGCAATGAAAACGGTGCAGGCTGAAAGCTAGAAATTGTGTCAAATTCTGCTGTGAGGGTATGATGTGCGAAGAACAATGTATGACAACCGTAGAGACTACAAACAATGGCTCTGGAGCCGGGACTTCATAGATCACAACTCTGCCTGTACATATTTTATTGTAGGCATTATATATTTAAAGCATGACAAATGTACCATTGTACGTTATATGCTGCACACACAGACGCTCCTCCTACTAGTTAGCTTTTCACATCTCTCTTGATGATGGGAACATCGTTGTGTTTCATTTTCCCCCCTTTTGAAAACATTTCAGGTTCCCAAATCATAAGGAAACACAGACATACATGAGGTTATAAAAATAAGTAACAGAAAAAAGAAGAAAATAATACAAGATGAGAAAATGAGATCTTGTTCACTTAACATTTCGGCTTCTCTCTAAGGACACAAAAACAAGGATTATCTTAGATAAACAGTAACTGAGGGTATGAGGCAACTGTACTATCAGTGTGCCTATAAATTGTTGTCTACCTAATTTTAATGCAGATAAGTGTTGGCTTATTGATTTGCATGATTTTCCAGCAAAATGGAAATCCCACGTGAATAAGTTCTTTGTGTGCAGAAAATATGGCTTAAGAAGCTTTTACTAGTATTGCTTTCCTATGCCAAGAGAACAATTAAGAAAATAATATTTCACTACTTATATCAGGCCTATAAACCAACACTGATTAATTTCTCTTAACATTTTAAATATCCCTTCCCATTTCCTGATTCGCTCTGTGTACTTGAAATGATCTGGGTTACTTAAAAGTTGTTTCACTTCTAGACATCTCCTTACATAACAGGTAAAATTTGAAAATATCCTCACCTTGGTACACACCTCCTTAATTACAAAGGGACTCATGGCTACAACAACCCAGCGTTACTTCAGTTAATAACTGTGGGAATGGAAACATGTTTATGGGAGAAGATTAGTATGAACATATTTTAATCTCTTCTACAACCTAGCTTAGGTTACAAAACCTTCATCACACAAGTAGCTTGGAGTGGAATTAACTGACTGGAGGCTCAGGAAAATGAACAGATATGCTGTTAAAATGTTAATAAATATTTTGGAAAGAGAATAGGTGGTTTAGGTGCATAGGGGTGCTGACCTTTTCTGTGTGGATTAGCGGGACAATGATGCATTATTAACACACAGCAGCTGTACCTGAACTGCTGCCATGGATGTAATAGCCTTTTATAGCCATCAGGGGAGTGGGGCAGGAGGCCTTTATTAACCACTAGACATGATTAGCACATTATGTGAACTTTAGTAGGCAAATTATCTCTTATTGAAATATAATGTTGGTTATAACTAATTGTAAACATGATTTTTAAAAGTTCTCAGTGAATAAAAAAAAAGGCAAAGGCTTTACTACCATTCAGCTCATTATTGGCTGGCAATGGACGAGAGAAACAGGTTCCATGGTGGGATGTACTTCTAGAAGCTGAATCTCAAAAGGCAACATGTGTTGTAGAAGTCTGATTCTAAACTGATCTGGAGTTATAAGCTCAGCGACATTAGCATGCATGCAAACTTTCTCTCCCTAATTAAGTGCAACCATTCACGAACTAGAAAAGCTACTTTGGGATTGTTTCCTTCCTTTTTATTTCTTTAAGCAGTTCTTAAAAGATTAGCTTTGCAGTAAATTTGTGTGAGTTACCTTGAAAAATAACAGCATAATTTATTTCAAAAAGCTTAATTTTGGGAGAGAAAAGATCATCCCATTAGCCTTAGTAACTGAACATAGCTCTGAGAGTCCATTATGAGCAGTCTTTTATGCCCTAGCAGAAAGTCATTAACATAAAATAAATCATTAGCTTTGATATTAAGCTTCTACTATCTGCAGGTTTCTATGATTAATGTTCATGACTGCATCTGCCAAATGATAAAATATACTTTTTGTTGAAAGGTTATCCTGCCTCTTTATTAACATTTCTCTTTAGACAATTGTTACTGGCATTTTAGGCTGAGTGGTATTGGCATCAAAAGGAAGAACTCGTTTTCACAATGGTATGAAGACGCCAATGCACACAACACTTTACCCATCATGGTTTAGATTAACCATTTCACTGAGTTAAGAGACTTAAGGAAATCAGGCAGATTTCAATGTAATTGGACTTTCTTTAGACCCTGTTGGCCCATCCGTTAATTAATCTTGTACATTATATTGCAAATCTCTGACCCATGTATCAGAGGAAGATACAGAAAGGCAGGCTTGCTTCCCTGAAGTCAGGAACTACAAGAGGGCATTTCCCTTTTTAGTAGTTATCCTCCACTTTTATCTTATCTTCTTACAGTGCAAAATAGGCAACCACCCCCATCAATAGCATCTCTCTCATTAGCATCTCTCTCATTAGGTGCTTGGACTCTGAATATGTAGAAGGAAAAATTGCCCCTGGGGGGCTTATCAACATCTGAGGTAGGCTGATGACAGACTGCACCTACACGTGCTCCATTTTCCCAAATTCACCTTTGACCCTCCAGAAACATTCTCTCTCACTCCCTTCCTGAGAGAATTCCTGGTCTACAATTTTGAGAACATTTTTATTCCTCCACTAGGGTCGAAGAAATAGAAGAAGTGGGCTGAGTGTATTCTTCTAAGTCCTACCATTCTTTTGAATATTTGAACATCTTTCACTACAAGATTGCAAAATAATCTCTTTCTGTGGACCCTTAACTGTTGTATGGCTTCCTTCATACACATGTAAATCTTTTTCTCAACTGGAGACAGGGAAGACTGGATAAAAGTTTTAGTGTCAGAACTTTTACCAGCCACAGAATGAAGTTGGGCTTCTTAAGAAGAACTGGAAACAGAAAAAGAGGTAATTACACTTTCCAGTTTATTTGGGCGGAGGACTAAATCAACCCAAATTTAAGGGTGCTAGATTTTGATCTCAACTCTTCAACCAAAAGGAGTCTTTTCTTGAGAAGACCTAGTTCTTCAGTCATACTAATTTGTAACATGTCCACGGAAAGCCCTGGCAGTGGAAAAGCATCTTTTCCTGTGAAATATGGCCACGTTCCTTAAAAGAGAGTGGTTAGCTGGACTTCTTAGTAGCTGAATGATTCCCTGTATTGCTGTTGTACACATGGATGGAGTCTGCCATTGAGGATAAAATCCCATGTGGTTATGGCCAGAAATAGATCCAGAACCATGAGAAATATGGCAACACATACACCTAAATGCATACACATACATACATACATACATATACATAAACACATGTGCACCATGCACACACACGATTCCTCTGGCTAGGTAACCCCGATGGTGGGTAGCATCCAATACTTCTGGGCAGAAGCTTATTTCATCCCTACTATGGTTCAGATATAAAGAACGTGTAAGTCCACATGGTAACCAAAAACACATTACATTTTCTTGGCCACTAGCAAAGCTTCTTATCCACCATCCATGGCGTTCACTTAATTAGGAGTCCTTTCAAGGCACTTTCATAAAAGGCCGTGGCATAAGAATGAAAAACAATAAACACTTGGCGAAAATAGAACCGGTAAGTCAAAGATGCACAAAGAGAAAAGCATTGATATTGCCACTGGCTCCATGTCCTCTGGTACTAGAAATATATATATATATATATCAGTGATGATTTTTCATGGGTAAAATAGACATCTGAAGATAGCTTTTTAAAGTTAACTTCAAACTTTTTCATCAAGTGAGCCAAACTTGCCATCCATCAGACTAAAGAGGCCTGGGAAAATATTGCTAGCTCACTTCATGAAAGAGCTGAGGGTTTCTTTCTGCCATGACCCTCCCTCCTGTCTTTTTTGCTGCACCACCAACATCCAAGCACAGAGCAATATAATGTTCCCATTTTCAAAATGAATGCTGTAGGGAGAAACATGTTATAACCAGGAAAAGCTCATTCAGGTTAATGTGAATTTCGTGTCTCAAAGTATTATGGAAGAACTGCTATAATTAACAGTCTGTTGGCACTTCCATTATAAACCACATTTCTAAGCAGTTTATAACTCAACTGTTTTTAATGAGAAATTGCTCGTCAGGACCAAACTTGGCAGAGAGGGTTTAGAACAAAAATTCTCAGATTCATTAGGGCAGATGTAAGCTGCATCATTTTGGCACTCCGGGATTCCTAGTGGACAGTCCATTTAACACAAATCACTATCAACCAAGGGAGACCACCCACGGGCTACTGATTCTGAAAAGTACTTGTTTAAAGAAGACTGACTGAAAATATATCAATAACTCCAAAGTGGAAGTAAATTTTAAAAAGGCATCATTAAATCTGTTGGTAAAATTAACACCCTATGTAAACATTCAATTTAAACAAACAAGGGGGCATTCATACATCGGAGGGTCCTGGGGATTGAACCCAGGGGTATTCTACCTCTGAGCTACACCCCCAGCCCTTTTTATTTATTTATCTATTTTTTGCTTTGAAACAGGATCTTGCTAGATTGCTGAGAGTCTCTCTACATTGCGGAGGCTATCCTTGAATCTGCAATCCTCTTGTCTCATCCTCCCAAGTACTGGGATTACAGGCATGCACCACCATGCCTGACTTATTTTTTTAAATTTGAAACAGGGTCTTACTAGGTTGAGGGTCTCACTAAGTTGCTGAGGCTGGCCTCGAACCTGTGATCCTCCTGTCTCAACCTTCCATGTACTGGGATTACAGGTGTGCACCACCATGCCCAGGAAGCTTTTTGTGGGCAAGAACTACAATTAGGATTGTCAGGGCCACCATATTGAGTAACTATGGTGTGCTACAGCCTTCTTTTCTCCTATAAGTATAAATTATAGATTCTTGGGTTTGGAAGCATATAAGTTTTACTCTAAACAATAACTGATAGTATCTTAAAGATGTAATTGTTAATAGCATTTAATCAATTCATGACAATTACCTTGCATTTTGATTGAGACATAAAATAAACATCATCCCCAGAAATCATAAGATTTCACATTCAGAAAGTTGAAATGTAGAGTACTAAGTGGTCTAAATGTGATTAATTCAATAAATTCTGCATTTCAGTTACCTATGCATGTTATAAGGACACGTAAGCATGCTAACCCTTTTGCTCTCTGTGAGTGGAACCCACCAAACTCATGTATGCCCACCAGGCGTCACAACCCCACCAGCATACTTCTCGGAGTCCAGTCAAAGCTTTCTCACTGAGGACAGACTTCAAAGATTCATCTCTGAGCTCTAAATACACTGCACCGGCTGAGCGAGGGGGCGCACACGTGTAATCCCAGGGACTCTGGAGACCGAGGCAGGAAGACTGCAAGTTCAAGCCCAGCCATGGTGATTTAGTGAGACCCTGTCCCAAAATAAAAAGTAAAAAGGGTTGGGGAGGTAGCTCAGTGGTAGTGCATCTCTGGGTTCAATCCCTGGTGCCGAATAAACAAGCAAACACACGCACAAAATGGGGGAGGTGGTGGGAGGGAGTCTATGATATCTTAGAAATATCAGCTATGGTTATTTTTCTTCTCAGAATCATGTCCAGTTTTCTTAGTCTATTATCGCACCACGCAATGTCATTCCAATGGGGGAGAGGGAAAGGCAATCAGCATAATTCAGGATTTTAAAAAGTGGATATGGGCCTCAGGGCTGATAGACTCCAATTAACCAGAAAATAGAGTCAAGATTCTGGAGGAAGGACGGATAAGTTAATGTGACTATTATAATGGTGATGGTGAACAGGAAGGGGGGCGGGTAGTCAGGACAACCAGAGTGGGAGTCAAAGGTGTGAGCAGGCAAGAGAGCTCTGATTGCAAAATACAGACCTCTTAGGTTCAGATTAAGATTGGAGAGGAAAATAGCAAGTAGGGTGGCCCGAGGAGTGGAGGTGGCTGGGGAGGGACTATGGAGGTACTAGCCACCCAGATAGACCTGCGCTGAGGCCTATCTCCAAGCAGGAAAGGAAGGATTGCTAGTATTTGGGAAATACCCACAGGGTCTTTTCAGCTTTCCAGTGTCCTAGCAAAAGGTTGGGGAATATTCGAATAAATCATCCTTCACAACTAAAGAACCAAGAACCACCTCCCTCCCTCCGCCCCAGAGTTCTCAGGCTATCTCCCTTGATTTGAGCCCATGGCACACAAACACATACACACGAAATTGTATAACCACTAGAAATAGCCCCACACAACAAAAGCATTCAGAACACAGTTTGGAGCCGGGTGTGGTGGCACATACCTGTAATTCTAGGACTTGGGAGGCTGAGTCAGGAGGATCGCAGGTTCAAGGACAACCTCAGCAAGTAGTGAGACTCTCACCAACCTAGTGAAACTCTGTTTCAAAATAAAAATTAAAAAATAGGGCCCGGGGTGTAGCTAAGAAGTAGAATGTCCCTGGGTTCAATCCCCAGTACCACACGCACCAAAAAAAAAAAAAAGATAAAAAAAAAGAAAAAGAATAAAAGAAACCCAGTTTGGTACCTGGAAGCTACTGTTAAACTTGGGAATTTCCCTAGGTCTTCCAGTTTTAAATGCTATACTGCTTTCCTATTCTTATTCCCTTTGCAATATATTATTAAAAAAACAAAAACTACACCACACATTCAATTAGATAATTAAATATTAATTTAGTTTTCTACCTCTTCCAAATATCAAAATCCTTCATAATATTATCATTCAGTAAGTTTTTAAATATGTTTTCTTCCTCTTCCAAATATCAAAATTCTTTTTACTATTATCATTCGGTAACTTTTTAAATATATAATGTACTATGAGAATACTAAACCACATGTGTTATGTTAAAAATCACCTCAGACCTCTCCAAAGCACAAAACATATATATATATATATATATATATGTATATATGTATATATTGCATAGACATTTAAAACTGGAATTTGTGACACTGAGATATCCCACAAAGCCAAGATAGCTACATTTGAGGTTTTTATATGATATCTGATTTAGTGGCCCAAACCATATAATTTCTTGGTTTATGTTCTTTCTTGCCTACAACTTCATTTAAAACATATTTAAAGACCTCAAAACTTGGGGAAAGTCCAGCTAGTAAAATTCCCATAGGAGTTTTAATTACACAATGATGTATTAAGTATCAATTGTGAATTTCCCAAAGTCCTAGAAGTTATGGAGTTAGATGGAGAACTAATCAAGCGTGATGCTCTAAATTGCCTATTACCCTCCCCTTCCTCACCATGCTCCTCCCAACCGCCTCCTTTTTCTAACATTTATTAATCAAAATAGGAATAATGACTCCATCTTAATGTGCTCGCAAATCCTGTATTTTAGATGCAATGAATTTTGCCACATTAAAGTATAATATATAATATAAATAGGAAAATAAGCTCAAAGGAGACTTTGCAGCAACTATAATCAATCTTGTTTTTTCTCAACAGTTATCACGTGTCTAATGTTTGCTCTGAGAGCAGAGCTCATCACAAATGGGACCTTCCTTCTGCATTCATATGGAAAGAGTATGCACTGTGCATGCTCATTTCAATACAAAAGCCCAATATTCCAAATACCTATCACCCTTTACTTTGTGTATAACTAGTATTAAGCATGAGTTTGTGTTTTGGACTCCCTTATTTCTAAATCCACCGAAAGGCTCGGGACATAATTCCACCAAAGCAACCACTGAAAACAGTGAAGCCCATTATTTCTCCTCCCACTGCTGGCCAAGGTCAGCTTCCCTGTTATTAGCCATGTCATAACATAATTGTGTTACTACCCCTTATGTGGGCAGATACTGAGCAATAACTGAACACATCACATCATTGTAAAAATGAAAAAGTGCCGCGTCTTTGTCCTATTTTAGCATAAAATCAGTGAAAACAATCTTTAGAAATGACACTGCACTAAGAAACTGAAAGGAGCTGTTATTACTCTGTAGATATATATTTAAACTGATGATTTGACATCTTCAACTAGAACCAAAAATAGGGCTATATTTTACTACTGAACTCCAATTGTGAGCTCATTTAATCCAATTTCTTTTGGTAACATTCAGTTCAATTAAGGGATACAGTGTTACTTAAAATAGTCTAATTAGATGAAACTCCTCTCTGATACCCATCTTTCAATGTCTGAAATATAACTACCCTTTCAGTTGCAAGAAGTGAATACTGTTCCTTCCAGCCTACATGTTTCCATCCAGTATCTGAGCTACAGTTCTATGTCAAAGGCTGACCTACATACAGCATCATGCCATCAGTTCTGGCTGTTTGTATAAGGGATGCGCCCAACACTTGCCATAACCAACATCGCTCGCATTGTTCCTGCAATAAGATCCCAGGAAATGAAGGCCAGTTTGCATAGCGATATGCTCATAATGTAATGTGCTCTTCCAATAGAGCACTGGATTAAACTGTTTCCCAAACTGCCTCCTACAGAGTTTATTAACTGAAAAATTTAAGTAGTGTTTTGGCAATCTACAAAGCAGCGGTGCTAGAAAGTGTCTGCAGAGTAAAACAATCACATTTTAGTTTAGAAAAGCTTCAGGAAGAGGATATTCATTTTCTCCATTAGGGTCTCTTCTGACATTGAAAAAATGTCACTGGGAAACTAGAGTCACAGTTGCATGACACTGAAGCAAAGAAAAATGCTGGTTCCACTGGGACTGAGCACACCCACTTTAAATAGTAAAGTGTTGACAGGTTTAAAATAAAGATAATTTGTAATTTATAATCTTATCACCCCATTAAAAACAAAGACCTGACAAAGTGATTGCTATTTGTAATAAACTACATATTCATTACACCTCAGAAGCAGACAAGGTTTACTTTGTAGTCTCGTCTCTACTGGGAAGTCTTATCCAACTTGTTTTTTATTCATTGTAGATACAGATTTCTTTCTTCACCTCTTCCAAACTTCTGCCTTTCTTCCCTATCCCTGCACATCTGCTTGAGTCATGGCAAAAATGAATTCTAGCTGACTAAATTCTAAGCAACTAAAAGAGTGGAGCCGGACAGAAATTTCATACCAATGTTAATCATGATGGAGTAGAAAACACAAGTGCCTAGGCTTTGTGGAGCCTTGAAACCCACTCAGAACATTTAATATAATCAGGAATCAGTGACAAATATATTTGATGGACTGCTACACGGGGATGGACAGGAGATGTCCCTGGAGAAACATTTCCATGAAGTCTTTTCCTGCTATTAGAAACATGTCTTATGACTTTGCATTTTTAAAAATCTATTATTCCCTGGGTAAGTTAAATAGAAGACTTGCAACTAGTCTATAGAAAGGGTGACTCATTTGCATTTAAAAAGAACAGTCTGCTTCTTATACACAGGGTGACTTAAAAGGAACTTCAATGAGCTAGTAAAGAAATTGTGAAGACTTTCGAAATTAATTTATTCAATTCACAGCACAACCCACTAAAATTATTTAAAGCACTTAATTGGAAAATGATTTAATATATTGAAGTAATTCCTGATTTTCCAAAGCATTTAACTTTTAAATTAAATCTGACCCTACTGTTGCAAGAATGACGAGAGAAATGTGTATCCAAGTCATTACCTTCTTTTTGAAGCCTAAAATCACTGATAAATTTAATACGATTTGTCCAGTTTCATTGTCAGAACGCTTGTGATCTTTTGGTTCCGGTAACTACTGTGGAATAAATATGTCTTTAATCCTCAAGACAGAACTGCTACTTTACTATTTCTTGTTAGTAATAGTATTCTTGTTGTAAGCAGAATAAAAGGTAACAAACACAGACTACTCGTGTGTAAAGGCAAAACAGGTTTTAGACTAAAAGAACTATGTTACCAACAAATAATGAAACTCCAGCACACAAACTCCTCTGCGCTTCCCAAAGTTCCGGGTACCTTCTAACTTGCCCCTAGCGAAAGGGTTTCCTGAGTCAAAGACCCTGCCTTGTCCAAGAGAGATGTCTCTCTTTTCTGACTTGCTAAACACTATGGGCACACAGCACCGCCCGTTTAGTGAGTCTTACACCCTACACAGCGTGGAGGAGCTTCTCCACGGGTGATGTCTGCGGTTCACTTAACTCACAGCTGTGTGTGCGTGTGTGTGTGTGTGCGTGTGTGTGCGTGTGTGTGCGTGTGTGTGTGTGTGTGTGTGTGTGTCCACTGACCAAGACCCCGAGCTGAGAGTCGGTCGCGTGCTGGGGAGTCCAGGGGTTGAGGGCGCAGCCTGCCAAACATCTCTGTATGGCGTTAAAAAACACCAGGCAAATGTTGGGAGTCTCAAAGATTTTCCCGTGGAATTCACCGAGGGGTCTGCGTGCAAGTGCCTGCAGGGGCTATGGGAATCGGGCGGGTTTAACGCGAAGCAGGAGCTGGGCATCTAAAAGGCCCGCCCCGCTTCTCAAAGAACTCATTTCTCCTCGCCAACCTCCATCCGGCGGGACTGCTTAGACACGTCCAACAAGCCCGAGGCGAGAACAGCGGTGGCCCGGCGGCTGCTCCTGGGGGCCGATCTCTGCGCGTCCTCCCAGGAGAGTTCGAGCCGCCGGGAGAGTAGCTCCTGACGAACCCCTAACCTACCCAAGGGCTGAGCCGAGCTCCGCAGCAGCCCCGACCGTCCGGCGCCTCCCCTCCCGGCCACCACCCACCCCTTGCCCGGTTCCCCGCAGCCTTGGTCCCCGGGGTACCCGGTACCCCGAGGGCTGTGGGTATAGCCCAGCCGCGGACCCAGCTTCAGCCCGGTGCCGAGCGCAGGAGCTTTGCACTTGAACGCGACGCGCCCACCTGGCTTCCAACAAACTTGCAATTTCCGCGCGCACCCCCTAAACGGGAACTGTCCCCCAAATCATGACCCGGCTACCCCACTGCGCCCTGGCCGGCGCGGGCCAGCGTCCGAATTCTGGGCTTGGCTGCCCGAGTCGGTCTGGGAAACCAGAACCCTAGAACAATTTGCAAGGTGGTGGTGGGGGTGTATGTGTGTGTGTGGGGGGGAGAGCTCTTCCCGGGTCCTGGTACCCCGACTCTCGCCTGCTCCCCTGGCAACTAACCCAGGGCAGGGCAGCGATGCCACCAGCCCCCACGGCCCGGGAGAGGGAGGGAGACGCAGGAACTGGGAAATAAACTGAATTCTATTACTCTGCCTCCATTCCGGACCCCAGACACACCCCCCAAAGTATTCCCAGGGTTTCCTCAAAATTTTAACGCCCCCCCGGCAAACCTAAGCAGAGATCCTCAGTCGCAAACAGTAGGAAGGGAAGGATCCGAGCAAATCGTATCACTTTCCGCACAATCGCGGTGTTTGGCAAACCCCCGGAGCTGCTGCACAATATTTACTACCCCGGCGCACGCAGGGCTGCAGCGGGTCGCGAGCCGAGCGCTCCCGGGACCGGCCTCGCCGAGCCGGCCGGCCGCCCAGCGAGCTGGCCCCGCGCTGGCCCGGCCGCCGCCCCCCTCCCGGGACCCCGCAGCGAGACCAGGACGGAAACAAAAGCCGAGCGTTCACCTTGTTGCAATAGTAGGGGTCCAGGCAGGGAGAAGGTCCCAGACAGGGAGCGTCGGGCGCAGCGGCGGGCTGGGCTGGAGGCGGATAAAATCTTACGTCCATTTCACTCTCACATCCAGCAACTCCTTTTCTTTTCCCTTTTTTTTTTTTAAGTGTCCAGCAAAACAAGCTTAGACGGAACAGAGAGAGGTGTCTGGGCTCAGGAGTAAAAGAAACACCTTCCTTCCCTCACATCCGTTTGTGGTTTAAGAAGAAGAGGAGAAAAAAAAAAAAGAAAAAAAAAAGAGGGGGGAAAAGCGCTCAACTCTCCCCCAGCCGCGGCGCGCACCCGTCGGCGCCGAGCGAGCGCGCAGCCCGCTGCTCCGCGCCTCTCCGCCCGCGCCTGCGGCCCCGCCGCCGGGCAGGTAACTTCACGCGCTCATGGTGCCCCCGCCCGCCCCACCCCGCCCCCGGCCCGGCCGGCTCGCGCTCGGGCTCCGGGTGCCGGGCGTTTTATTGGAGACTCGGAGTTGCTCTGCTTGGAGTTTATTTTCTCCACCTGGGAGGCCGGGATTGGCGAGGGGGGACCCAGAGGGGCACAGGACGGGAGGGAGGGGGCGAGCGCCCCTGGCCGGCCGGGATGGGGAGCGCGGCGGGACGCGGGCTCCTCGGGGCCCAATGGCTGCTGCTGGGGCCCGGGTTGGAGGAGGGAGGAGCAGAGGAGCAGAGGAGGAGGAGGAGGAGGAGGAGGGCAGCCTGTCCCGGCCGGGCCACCAGCCGCGGGACCCCGGGATCCTCCGCGGGGCCGGGGCGTCACACACAAAGGGGCTGGCGAGCGGAGCACGGGCGGGCTGGCACCGCGGGGAGCGCGCAGCGAGGGGGCGCTGTGGCACGCCCCGCCCCCGCCGCCCAGGCCCCGCCCCGGACACGCCCCCGGGCCCGCCCCGACCCCACCCCGTCGCCACCGCCCCGTCCCCACCTCGTTCTGGGTGCCCCCCTCCGGCGGCTGTCCTGACCTCTGTCACTGTGCCGCCACCATCTACTCCCTGCCCGTGCAGGAGGTGACTTGATGGCGCAGCGCCGCTCTGGGGGACCCAGAGCCCACAGGGAGCTCGACCTGTCTCTGCACACTGAGTGGCAACTGTCCAAGGACCCGAGCTGACCAGGGCGGGGGCTGCCCGCTGCGGGGAGGGGGTGGACGGTCAGCGAGAGCGGTCCCCTTCCCTCTCTCGCTCCCTTACGCCTCAGCGCGCACCCTTCCTCGTCCCTGCCCCTCTGGAGGGGTTGCGATGGCCGAGGCTGCCTTGAGGACTTAGAAAAGACCTCAGGGGTGATTCGAAGGGTAAATAAGGAATCACTTATCTGTACACGACGGGGCTAGAGGGAAAACATGCGGGTTTGTTAGTTGCCCCTCCTGGGATTCTTCTCTTTTTATAGTTGAACGCTCAATAAGTAGTGCCCTTAGTGGTCCAGGGAAGGCGGGAGTCACGCTCCCCGTTTCTCGGCTTGGTAAGTGGGACAAGGATATCACCAATCATGTTTTCTCCCTCACTTCCCCAAGCCAGAAACTTGCAACTTCGTGTCCTCTGGTAATTGAGACAGTTTGGGAGCTCTTGCACATTGTTCAGCATATTTTCCCCCGAGGAGTGGGAATCCTCCGTGGGAAGTCCAAATAGGAGTGAGCGATGATAACCTTCTCAGGGCGGCAGGCCCCTACACAAGAACCCAAGACCCTGCAGAGGAGGCAGGCAGTTCCTCAGCATCTCCACTTGTTAATGGTGCTAAGGAAGATGCTGAGAACCTTGTGGTACCCTGTGCACCCAGCTACCAAGTGTGCATTGCCGACTGCTCTGTGCAACTTTTCTCCGGCTCTGTCTCTTCTACTCTCCTGCTATTGACTGAAAGACCTTGGGGGAGGGGCAGCTATGAAGACAGCACAAGAAATGCTCAAGTTTTCTCCTTGGTCCTCTCCTCTCCACAGTGTTTCTTAGATTTCTTTCTGCCTTCAAGATTAACATCGTGGAGGTTCGGATGGGAAGAGGAAGCAGTAAGAAAAAAGAATTTCTCTCCTCATTCACAAACCCTTCGAGGCACAAAATAAAAGTTAGAAATAGAAAGTGGATTGGATCTTCCTTTTAATAAAAGTTTTTGTAATAAAATTTACATGAAGTTTTGTGGTTTACAAGTTTTCAAAATTCAACTACAGACACTAAAATGTGCCTATATGTATTTCCTTCCACGATTCTAATAAATAAAACTTAAGGTTTAAATGAAACATATTTAAGCTTGAATTTCTGACCTCACTCTGACATTGATTACCAACATACTACATCATTTCAAAACTGATTTTTCAAAACTTTCCTAGGACACATCATTGATTTCTGTCTGATGGCCGTGTGAACATCAGGAAGCTGAAATTATTTGGTTCAGGGCTGCAACATCACTGTCAACATCTGGACACCTGGAAGGTAATGATATCACCCCCTTTTGTACATCATGCCTACCACTTGCCTCCACCTCTCTATTTATAATCAAGGGCTGGGTTTCTTCCATATGGAGTGTGTGAAGTCTGGGTGATGTATGTGCGCCTTGTATGGTGGCAGTATGAGCAGGTGAAAAACAACAACTCCAATCACTTATGCAAAGAGAGTAGACCACGAAGGTCATCTCAGCATAATCATAATTAAAGGTACTCTATAATGCCCTACCCAAGGCCTATCATATAGTGAATGGATGTATTTATTCTATTCCAATGGGAGAGGGGGACTTGGGGAACGTTGAATAGCCTCCGAGTAAATTTTAATGAAAAAACAAAATAGTAGAGAAACATTGTATTACTTTTCAATTTCTAGGTCATTCAACTCCCTATCTTGGCTAAGATTCATTCATTGTTTATTATTCAACAAGAGTTAAGCAAAGCACTGGTGCTATGTACTGTTTGTACATAGTACAAAACTATAGGTTTGAAATATAAACACAAATTCCTGCAATGGTTCCTGCTCTAGAAGAGTTTATAGTCTCCTAGAGTAGTCTTTTCTGACCATGACGGGTCTGTTGAGTCATCTTAGCAGTTTTAAAAAATACTAATGCCTTGGTCCCATGCTCCACGAATTCTGATGCCATACACCCAGGGAAGGGCCTGGCTGTAAGAATGTTTAAAAGATCTCCAGGAGGGAAACACATCAAGCGATGTGTGTATATATAAATGTATCACTTTGAATCTCATTAGGTTGTATAATTACGTCGTACCTATAAAAATCAAAATTTTCAGAAAAGATTGAGAACCAGTGATCTTCAAGGAATGAGAAGACGAGCACACAGAAAATGTTAAAAAGTATGAAATTATACTAAATAGGCTGGGTTGTCATTTTGCATGGGTCCTCACAAGGGCACACCCAGGAGCACCATTACCCAGACATCTTCATCTGCTGTTGACCTTTTCAAGATGGGGTTTGGCAATTTTTCCAAGCTTCTGTAAAAAAACGTGCATGAATTTTGTATAGGTCTAGGTTACAATTCATTCATCTGAAGTAGGAATGTTATATACTATAATGGTAGGATATGTGTGTCCATTTTTTACTCACTATCCCCACAAAATATTTCCTTATTAATATTGGTATAATAATAGCAATACCTACAATTCATGAAATGCCTACTGTGTCGTAGACCTGGTCCTAATTTTTGACACTGAATTTCACTGTTGCATTTCACATCGTAAATTATGTTATAAATCCTAACCAAAAATGACAAGCCACAACCAGCATCTGATTTCGTTGCCTCCATATTACCCAAGTTCATTTTAATTATAGTTTCAAAAATTGTTGTTTTCAAATTGTGATTTTCACAGAACATAATTCATGTTTACTGGTTTCGTATGATGAAGGTAAATCCTAAATCTTGTAATGTCTCCAAATCACATACCCGGAATGTATTACTTGAGGGAAAATATCCTCTAGACAGCCAATCCTGTCTGTGATGTACGAGAGCCTTATAAAAATCATTCAACAGAAAATGGCACTTCCTGTCAGGCTTTTTTGTTGTTGTTGTTCTTGTTAGATTTTGGAGTTAGTTTCTTTTCGGAGTGGGGTGCCTCTATAGATTGACTACAAGAATGGAACCGCATAAAGTGGACTGATTTTGAAATGCCATATATTAAACTAATATGAAACCATGACATATTGCATAACTAAATTAAGCTTTGGTCCTTTACTGGGCTCTTCTGTCTTAAGGGGTTTTCAGTGCTAGCTGATGTCACACTCTTTCTGGTAGAAAAGAGCCTCATCCGTTCTAAATTCCATTCATTTGGTACTTCATATGGGCTACTTTGTACTATAAGGCACCTTGTGATGCACATGTATTCAAATTTACCTTCTCAATCAGGTTATGTGTTATAGCTAGGTTCATTGCCTTAGAACCTAACCAATACTGAGTCCTACACATTATAAAGACTCAAAGATCATTATTCAGGGTTTTGATGGGAAACTTTTGCATTTTCTCAATTTACCAGTTAGAACTTGGTGTTGTCCAGAGTTATTTAACATTTTTCTAAAGTAGTTGAAATGTAAAATAGAATGATATGCAGTAAGTGATATCCTTCAATGGAAGAACACAGAGTACTAAAGTTTATTTCCTGGGGAGACTAGTGAGAAATGACTAGATTGCAAGTCTTTCAACCAGAAAATAAAGGATTTCAGAATGATAGGGAAAGTTTGAAGGAAACGATACTGGGTCCACAGATACCTCACATGGTACTAAATGACTCATAAAATACAGTATTTTTTTTTACATAGTATGGAAAGTGTGCCATGCTTGTACATCTCATCATTGAGTGTGGCGCAGTACTTTGATCTTTAACAATATACAACATTTGTGGCATAATAGCTGTAATAGGACTATTCAGCTATTTTACACGGCAATAATCCAGTCCTCTCTCATCAGGATAAACTGTGAGGACAAATCCTTTCAAAATCAGAATTAGTTCCTTGTAGAAGAGTGAGGCTACAATTATCCCTTAAATAGGAGCAGCTGCAACATAGTGTCGGCCTGGAGCGGCAGTGAGTGTTTTTCCAATGCAATTAAATGGATATTTTTAATGCAAACTAATATTCTATAAAAAGTCGATTGGAAGGTGAGTAGGTGTAGAATTGCAGAGATGAAAGGAACAATCATTTTGCTTACCTGAGTTAATATTCTTGCCTGAGTAAATGCTATTTTGGTAAAAAATGGATAATCAAGGCTTATATATTTTTTTCCATGAAGTGGGGCCCAAAATGGAACCAGAGTAATATAAAGGAAAGATAATTCCCATTTATTTGTACACTCTACATCTTATTTTGAAATGTACTCACAGCTATGTTTTGTTATTGTTGTGTTTCAAAAAGGCAGGATGAGTCAACAGCAATATTTTAATTTAAACAGGAAGAGGTAAGACTTTAGTAGAAAAATAGAAAAATAACTTGTAGGACTTACAATAGTTACTGCTGACATCCCGAAGTCAACAAAGAGAAATGGGGGCTGCGGCAGTTTTTGTTTTGTTTTATGTTTTCTTTCTTTTCTTTTCTTTTTTTAACCACTGAGATGATTAAAGGATTGGAAAATGAGACCTTTGAGAAAGATTAAAGGACCTGTGTAGAGAGGGCAATTCTGAGACGCGAAGCACTGTCTTCGAACTGTGTGTGTCAAAAGTTCTTTCATAAGCATGGGGAACACCTCACGGAAGATGGGGCATGAGCAAGTGGACATGATGCTAAGGAGGAGGATCTAATTGCACATGGAAGGAATTTCCCCCAGTGGGGTCTGGGCTGTACTGCCAAAGGAGAGTTGGTACTCTGCATAGGACTGAGGTTAAACCCCACAAGTGAAAGTTGGACAAGCCAGCTATGCATTGACATCCTTCTTGAAATACACCTTCCTCAGGTACGATGCAGTAGACAACAGGTTTAAACTCAGCACGAATCATCTAAAGGGCTTCTGTGCTCATACCAGAATGACATACAGTGACGTTCATCTAGAGAGTGAGCCAAGGAATCTCTTCTCAATCTTTGAAGTCTAAAACTGCTTTCTTTTACATTAGGTCTTATGCCTGAATATTTTCAAGGACTCCAGTTTCAAACAAACAAACAAAAAAATGAGCAAACATCCAACTTTGCAGGCAAAACTTAAGATAGGACATAAAACTAAGAACAAACTAGCACATTCTAGAATATTACTTTTATAAAAGGATATATATTAAGTTGCACATTATGTATTGCACACATATTTAATGACATTAATATTAAGTTGACCCTCTATGATCTGCATATGTCTGCATCGTCCTATCCCCTACCTCAATCTCTCTCCTCTCACCTCCAGCCTAAGCATCTTAAATTATAGCACACTTCTTGGACAAGACCACACTCCCTTAATAGAAATCCTAAAACTCAAAATCTCTGAAAACTCAAAGTTGTTTTGTGACATATTGGCAGCACAACCTCAAGATAACAACTAATCTTAATAGACAAAAGGTTCTTTCTAGAATGTATTGATTCTACTCAATGACTACTCATATATTTTGCTGAAGAAATATTAATGTGTTTGATTATGTGGTACTGCCTCAAATGCTGCATTAAATGAGATTCATGTAATATACTATAAAACCTTTCAAATATTCAAAAATATTAATTTTAAAATATTTTTGGCCTATAGAGTGTCAGATAAGGAAATATAGACCTGTACGTGTAACCTAAACTCACAATGATTTTATTTAAAAGCAGATCCATTGAGGAAAAATTTACCTAGAATAAAATCCACTGGTATTAAATGTTCAGACTTGGTAAGTATTGAGAAATGTACATATTCATGAACCACTGCTACAGTCACAATACAAGGAATCCCCATTATATCAAAAAGTTCCTCTTTGCCTCTTTGCAGACAATCCTCTTTCCCAACCGTCAATCCCCAGAAGCTACTCATCTGTTTTTTTGTCTCCCTAGTTGTTTGTTTGTTTTTCCAAGATGTCCTATACATCTGATCATTCAGTATAGGTCTTTTGTGTTTAGCTTCTTTCTCTTAGCAAAGTACATTTGACACTCACCATGTTATGTCTATCAATAGGGTAGTTTGTTCCTGAGTATTATTCCATTGCGAATGTAACACAATTTGGTTTACTTATTCACTGTTGGATAGCCATTTGGGTTGTTTCTGGTTTTAATTATTATGAATAAAGTTTTTATGAAAATTTGCATACAAATACTTGAAGTCTTTTCATGTGTTTGATGATGAGTTTGTTGAAAGTGTTAGGTAGCTAGCTAGACATTTGCAGATGGGGTTGGCTGGGATGGACCAGAAGTTCACCTGTGCAGTCTTACTCACTTTGTCCCCCCTCCCTTGTGGGAAAGGGAGCAGAGAAAAAATGTAGGGTCACTAAGGTGAGACATGCAAAGGGTAGTCGACTAATCACCCTAAATGTAATAGGTATAAAGAAGTAGTCCAGAGGAAATATAAAACCCGACAGTTGGAAGACTCCATGCAGCTTTTTTAAAAAATTTTTTCTAGAAATTTTGCTGGAAAATGGTTATCCATATAACCATTTTCATAACGCATAAACAATGCGAAATACATAATACAAAAATTTAAATACAAAATACAAAAATCAGCAAAGCACAGACCTGCATTTAAGCTAAAACTATAGAACTAATACAAGAAAATACAGGATCCAATCATTGCAATGGTTTAGACAAAACTTCTTTAGGATACAAAATAATTTTAACAAATTGACTCTTAGAACAATTAAAAACTTACTTTTCAGAAGACACTGTGAATAAAATGAAAATACATTCCACACACTGGGAGAAAACACATTTTACCAAGGACCCTAATGCTCAGGCTTTTAATACTTCTCTGGCTTGTTTCTGCTATCTTTTCTGCCGGGAGTGTCCCTGCCCTGGGTCTTTGCATGAAGAGCTCCTATTTCTCTTATGGACCCTCCAACTCTCACATTTCAGGCTGCTCCGAGCCTCCATCACCCTGCACTTCCCCAGTCAATTTGCATGTCTGTTCTCTGTAATACATAGTTAACACAAGGAAGGCAAAGACAATGTTATTTCTGCTTTGTTGAGCTCTTGACCTGAAGAACACTCACTTTTCCATAAACCCCCAACCTCCCGTCCCTCAACAGAAGCAGGTTTTTTTTTTTTTTTTTTTTTTTTTGCGGTACTAGGGATTGAACGCAGGGGCGTTCTACCTCCGCGCTACGCCCCCGGCCCTATTTTTTATGCTTTATTTTGAAACCGGGTCTCACGAAGTTGCGGAGGGCCTCACTAAGGAGAGAGAGAGAGAGAGAGAGAGAGAGAGAGAGAGAGACAGGGAGAGAGAGAGCGAGAGCTGAGGCTGGCCGCGAACCCGGATCCTCCGGTCTCTGCCTCCCAAAGTACTAGGATTACAAGCGTGCGCCACCACGCCCGGCCAGAAGCAGTTTTTGATAGTGCTTCTCCTTCCAGATATGGATCTACAGCCTCCCATCCTATTGTCACGAAACTTCTTGAAATAATTCCCTGTCTTTTCTTTATCCCAGCATTTATTCTCCAACGACTTCTGAAGTATTTCATGTTGAAACTGTTCTAAGATTTCTAATGAGTTTTTAACTATCCGTTTCACCAGGCATGCTTTATCGCCCCTCCATATGTGACTTTCTTGGAGCTTTAGAAGTGGGTTCCCGGGGAGCTTGTGAAACCTCTGAGCTTCCCTTGTCTTAGTGGATAAACAGCTGGGGGGGGCACCCACATGAAGAGAAGAAGCAGGTGGAGAAAACAGCCTAAGAAGAAACAGAAATAAGAAAAAATCAAGGAGCACGAAGTCACGGATCCCAGAGGAGGAGCAGGTTCCAGGAGGGAGTGGTAGACATCCCTGTGTCCCCTAAGGGACCGGATCACCCACCTCAACACATGGCACTCTTGACTGTTCACTCTGTGCTGGAGGCAGTGGTGGGCTCTGCGTCCACAAAGGCTTTTCTACACCCATTCCTATACGGTCATCTGCTTCCAAAGCTCCCACTACGACGCATCCTCAGATCCCTCTCAAATCTATATCCCTTTATTTCCTATTTTCTGAGTCCCAGTTGCCTATTTCCAGTGATCTACCAGTTATAAACAGCCACATATTTGCAGACCCTCAAACTCAGCATTTGCACACAATTAAAAAAAATAATGGTGCATTGTAATTGTGCATGTTAGTGAGATTCAGAGATAAATTTATATATGCACATAGAGATGTGCAGATGTGTTTGGTCTGTTCCCTTCCCCAAAACTCCCTTTTCTCTGTCCTCCTCCCTCCCCAATCCCTTTCTACTACTCCATGGGTCCCTCTCCTAAATTTCACAAGGCCCCTTTACTCTCCCCCACCCCAGCTTCTACATATGACAGAAAACCCGAGGCCCTTGATTTTCTGAGTCTGGCTGATTTCACTTATCATGATGTTTTACAGCTCCATCTATTTTCCTGCAAGTGACATAATTTTGCTCTTCTTTATGGCTACGCAAAACTTCATTGCACGTATATACCACATTTTCTTTATTCATTCATCTGGTGAGGGACACCTAGGTTGCTTCCATAATTTGGCTATTTATACACATGATTTTGGCAAATATAATGCATATAGAAATGATTTGCTCCTGAAATACATATCCCATTTAATAGCAATGCTTCATATCCTGCTGTGACAATCACGGTTCTCATCATTATCGAATCTATTGCTATATCTTCCCATTGGGTTTCCTCCCATGCAATTTAGATCTATACTCCCACCCTGGCTGTCACCCTAAAAATAATATGAGCAACCAGTGCCTTGACTAAAGACCTCCATTAGCTTTCAGATACCCGAATGCTCCCAACCACTCATTGTCCTGCAAATTCCCACGTGTTTGCCTAGTTTTGGAGAATTTGTGGCTACTGTTACCTCTGTCCAGGAAGGATTTCCTCATGATCAATCCTGCATTCACATCACAACACCCATTCTCTTCAGACCCCAGTCAAATGCTACTTCAGCAAAGTCTTCTCCGCCCCCTTCTCTCCAAACACACTGTTTGTGCCTTCCTAGTCCTGTTATAATGATTTGTTTATAAACTCTTCTTCTTGTATTCATGATTATATATCAATTGTCTTTGTTCCCCCAACATCTGGAATAGAAATGAGTACAAAAACAACAACAAAACTGTTTTGAAAGGCAAATATTCTCTGATATTGGTGTGCCCAGCTTCTATTGGGTGTTATTTGGGAATAGTGTCATATATTTATGGTGAATACAGTACTTTAAAAAAGATTTAGCTACATCCTTGGCAGTGGTTTATCTCTCCCTCAGAGAAAACCAGAATGAGTTTTTTAATAAAATGATTGAAAAGGTACACTGAATCTCCAATTTAATTATTTCAATTCCTGCAAAAAGGTCTTTGAGTGAGGCTGCTGCTTGGTAAACTGTGATAAAGTTCCCATACATGCTTAAAAATTGTAAATTAATTTATAAATTCCCATCCAAAGTTTAAGCTGCTATTTTCCCATGTGAAAACTCACAAAGTTGCTTTCTATTGATTTCATGTATTTGCATCTAGAGTTTAAGCTAGCATTTAATCTCTTTCTAGAGGCTTCCAGAAGTACTTGGTACATATCAGGGAACACTGACCATTTTTTGCTGCCTTTGGAATTAGGTTAGAACTCCAGTGTTCTAGACCTTGACTTCGGTTTCTACTCTCATTTCTCTCAATCTTGGTATTTCTACCAGAGCGCAGCACTTCATACTATTTAAAGATGCTCTGACGTTTGTTTTTCCGGCTCCGTCTGTTTGTTGCCAGTCTGTGTTCTGCCTGCCCTGCCTGGCACGTCCTGGAGCACTTGTTGGTGATCCTTTAATGGGACCTCTCCTTTTTCACCTTGCACTGAAGTTACATGTATTTTATCCTATCTCCCTCTTCAGCTAGATGAAAAGTTTTGGGGAAAGCCCTATTCTGTCTCCTTCATCTGTGAGGCCCCTGCAATGTCCAGAGGGATTTCTTGAACATAACAAATCCTTAATAATTGTTTAATTGAACTACATTAAAATAAATTGAAACAACTTTCTCTTCACTATGGCTTAACAAAATAATTCTAACAAATCCCTCCTTGCAGTAAGCAGTAGGGCCAGGACTTGAATGCACGCAGCTCACTGCACTCGAATCCCCCCATATCTCATTGCACTGACAGTAGACAGAATATGTATTGCAAAGTTGTCAGTCCAGCCATATTTTAGTTCTAGTTGCAAATACAAAAATTCTCCTAATAAGACTGAATACTTTTATTTTTTATTTTATTTTTTGTGGTATTGGGGATTGAACTCGGGGCATTCTACCTCTGAGCCACACCCCCAGCCCTTTAAAAAAATATATATTTTTAAGCAGGGTCTCACTAAATTGCTGAGAGTCTTGGTAAGTTGCTGATGCTGGTCTTGAACCTGTGATCTTCCTGTCTCAGTCTCCCAAGTACTGGGATTACAAGCATGCGCCACCATGACCAGCAAAACTGAATACTTTCTATCTGACAGGGCCTCATGCATGGTAGGCAAATGCTCCATCACTGAGCTACACCCTCAGCCCCCGACATATGTTTTTATCATGACCTTAATTTCAAAGAGTAGGAACATAGAAGAACACTCTTTAATGACTTTGTTAAGACTGAATCATCAATTGTCTACCTTAATTTTTTAAGGATCTATATATAGATACAGATGCATATGGACAAACAGATAAAATCAGACTTACTACCTACTGTTGGACTGAGTGTTCCCAGTTTGAAGGCCTGGAATTTTGTGGGCTGTTCCATGGCTCAGAGGTAGCAAAGATGCATCTGGATCCAAGGATGTAGGATTCAAAATAAGTCTGGCTCGGGGTTCAGGTGCTCATCCTGGGTCTTGGGCTTCAATAAAGTATGAGGATGTAAGGGAACTGCAAACCATCTTACTTTTAGTGTTGGAACTTGGAAATTTAATACTGGAGTCTAAAAAATAACATTCACTTAATCTGTCCCCACAGAAAGTAACCGCTGTTCTAATAGGAAGCACTATTTGAGTTCATTTTCATGGATGAGAAAGAATCCTCCGAGGCAATGAGGTGGCATTGAGTGTGCCTTCTCGTGTCGGGATACACTTGAACCTGCTTTCCATCTGTGGCTTGCCTTTCAAGTGCCCAGAGACTAAATGTAAGAGAGGTGAGGGGGGAATGGCAGAAAATCTCTTTCACAGTGTCCTTTAGAGCAGTGTTGAAATTCTCCACGACTTTTCTTACAAGCAGTTGAGTTTATCTTTACCATTTAGTGTTTCAGGGCCACATGCTCTTCCGTGAGTCTTGTGGGTAGAGAACTCCATTTCAGCTGCGCAGTCCTTTAAGAATGTCTTAAGGTTTTTTTTTTAGGCTTTATAAACCAGTGTAGTTTCCTTCAGGGCTTTGTGACTGCCCTCAAAGGGTCCAGAGATGGAGCATTGGCTCTGCAGGGGGTTGGAGGAATGTTGGCTTTGTTTGGGGTCCAGATCTAGAGGATCTCTGTCTCCACCACACCAAGAACTTCAGCATGCAAAACTGCTCTTATATTTAGTCTCTGGGCACTTGCAAAGAAAGATATGTTTCACTTATCTGGATCATTAAATACACTCGTAAGAATATATTACCTATTCTCTACCACCGCCACCTTTCTTAGGTGGCACTGTTTAACTTTACTCTTCTTACCTTGAAACTACCCTAATGCAATCAATAATTTCTGTTAAGGCCGTAGAAAACCCTTTCTATTCCCTTGACTATTGTGTGCACTTTGGGGGAGGAGGAGGGCAGTTCTGTGCCAGGGTTAAGAGTATAGGCTTTGAGTTGGGCAAGGTGGTGCATGCCTGTAATCCCAGTACTTGGGAGGCTGAGACAGGAGAATCACAGGTACAAGGCTAGCCTCAGCCACTTAGCAAGGCCCTCAGCAACTTAATAAGACCATGTTTCAAAATAAAAAATAAAATAGGGCTGGGGGTGTAGCTCGGAGGTAGAACACCCCTGGGTTCAATCCCCAGTAAAACACACACACACACACTACCAAATTTGATATATAATATTCTGATATTAAGTGACTTTGAGGGAGGGAATCTATCTTTCTGATGCTCAGTTTCCTCATCTATAAAACAAGGATGCAGTTCAAATAATACTATGGCAATATGTGGGGTGGGGTCTAATAAATAGGTCTACAGTTAGAGTGTTTGTCTTCTGTAGTGCTGGGGATTGAACCCAGGGCCTCCTACATGCTAGGCAAGTGCTTTACTATTTAGCCACACCCTAACCCTCACTTCATGTTGTGAGATCCTCCATAAATACTGCTGTCTTTGTTAGAGTGTTCCTCAACTCTTACCCCACTTGAGTGTTTGTTTTTCTTTTACAATGTCTTCTATAGCTTGCTCTGTATTAGGAAAATATATACCCATTTCAACCAACCAAGAGATGATACTCTTGAGGACAGGAATCCTGACTTGGTTATTATTATGGTCTGGGCATAGAATGTCCCCCAGAAAAGCTCACATGTTGGCAATGCAGAAATGTTCAGAGCTAAAACAAATCAGGGCTCTAATCTCATCACTGGATAAATCTATTGATAGAATAATATTTTTGATGGGCTTTCAAGGTAGTAACTGTTAAGTAGGTAGGGTGTGGCTGGAAGAGGTAGCTCACTGGGGGTGTGGTCTTGGGGAATATTTAAGGCATTTATATTTCTATTAAGAAATCAAGTCGAAATATAAATGACACATTCAAAGAAAATCTTTGCAACTTGTATAACATGTTGTGATCCATAACGTACAAACAATTTCTTCAAATTAAAAAGAATAGGAACTATTTTTAAAAAATGAATAAATGGCATTGTCAATATACTGAAGGGAATGTAAAAATAAATGAACAGCCGATAACATGAAAAATTCTAATCTGCAAAACTGAGGAAATGTAAATGAAAATCACTCTCCCCATTTGAAAACCAAGCAAAATCTTATAGGCAAAAAAAACAAACATGTAGCTTAGGGGGAGACTTATGTCCAACGAGTAGTGTGAAGACATACAAAAGAGTTCAAAATCATATGTTTGTTGTATAATTATGTGTGATTATATTAATCCGCTAGGGATTCTATAACAAAGGACCACCGACTTGATGACTGGAACAACATAAGTTAATTTTCTTATAGTTCTGGAGACTGATATCAAGGTGCTTGCAGGCTTGCTTACTCTGGGTCCTCTCTCCTTAGTTTTTGGGTGACCACCTCCTCTTTGTGTCCTCACATGGTATGCCCTCGGTGTGCCTATGTGTCCTAACATGTTCTTGTAGGGATAAGAGTGGTATTGGATTAGGGCCCACCCTAACCACCTCATTTTACTTTTATTATCCTTTTAAAGATACTGTCTTCAAATATAGACATGTTATGAGTACTGGGACTAGAACTTTAATATACGAGCTTTTGAAGGACACAGTCCAGCCTAGAGCATAGTATAATTAATGGATATAAAAAATAGACAAATAAATAATACATATATAAATGTGTGTTTTACAAACCACGATGGAAGAACTTTCACATTATTAGCAATGATAAGGGATATTTACTTCCTTATACAATTTTTAAAGGTCTGGTGGGATTACAATTTACTCCCTTTTTAGTTTTTCAGGATTTTCAGATCATAATAGTAAAGAGAATAGAAACATCAAATAGAGAAAATGTTATCATTATCAGAGGCACAAACTGACCACATGATCACCAACACTGTTCCTATTTTGGGGCCAAAGAAAATTACATTCCTCAGCCTCCCTTGTAGTTAACCTTGCAGAAGTTATTGGACCATGTTTTGGCCAAAGGAATAGGGATGGAAGAAATTAAGCCACTTCAAGGTCAGCCTTATAACATCTCACATTATCTTTTTTTTTATTCCATCTCTTTGTTTTCTTGGCAGCTTATTGAATGCAGAGGATCTAGTGAAAGAACTCTGAGCCACTGTCTGAGATGGGACAGGCAACTGGCGTGAGGAGCTGCGATTTCTGAGTTACCACATGAAGGAAAGTTACTCACAATGGCCTGACCTGTATCCAGTTCGCTTTGGGTTAATTCATTGTTTGAGGGTTATTTGTTCAAGTGACAAGCATTAATTACTATGAAAAACATATCAACGGTAATAGCTCCATTCTATAATGTAAATGTAGTCCATTAAAATGAAAAACATACACACTTTTTGAACCAGTAATTAGTCTTCTAGAAAACAAACTTTTACAATTAAAACCATGAGTACACAAAAATGTGCTTGTAAGGATATAATTGCAATAGGAAAAAAAAGCCAACTCTATTTTCATCCATAGGAAAAAAAGGTTAAACAAATTATGGCTCGTTGATTCATTACACTTATACAGACCTATAAAGAATGATCTAGCTATATGTACTGACCTGGAAAGATGCTAATTCCATAGAGTTATTTACATAACAAAATTGGAGGTAAATATCTATTGCATGATTTGTTATTAAAGTTACATGTATAGATGTGAATAAGCCTAAGAAAAAATAAAGAACAATTTGTACAATTTTATTTGAAGTAATTATTTTAGGTAGAAAGATTTCAAAAATAGCCCAAATTCTTCATTTCTTTCTTGTCCATGTGACTTGCAACACAACTTTGGGTTCCTCCATCAAAAAGTTTCTCTATTCTTTAAGTCTGGGTTGATACTGGAATCTGTTTTGCACAGAAGAAAATGCTGGAAACTATGGTGGGCTAGATTCAAGTCAAGGACTCGAGAGGCCTAGGACACATCCATTCTCTTTTTTTGAACCGTGCCATTGCCATGCGGGCAAACAGAGTAGCAGCATAGAAGAAAGCAGCCAAAATCAGTAAAACTGATGCAGACACAGAGGCAAACCCAGCTGGGGCCGGAAGGGCTGCCTCACCCCTGTGACGCCCACCCTCCTTACCCCCTTCCTTCCTCTCTCTCTCTCTCTCTCTCTTTCAGTATATATAAAATTTTCTATAAAAATTACCATAAATGGTATAGAGTGCTCTAATAGTCCATCACCTCTTCTAGGACACTCCTATCGTGACAAGATTAGGAGCACTTTTGCTCTGGCAACTTACAAAGTAAATGACCCCTTCATGAAGCCAGTACACGGGGAAAGTTGTATAAAAATTATCATAACAAAAAAATTATTCTCTAAATAAAAATGCTTTTAGTAGATAGTCTAGGTTTTTTATTTTTCCTGTATTAAATTTTACATGCTTCTATTTTTTTCTTTTGTAGTACTGGGATTGAACCCAGGGGCATTGTACCTCCAAGCTACACCCCCAGCCCTCCCTTTTTTAAAAAATTTGAAATAGGATCTTGGTAAGTTGCTGAGGTTAGTCATGAACCTGTGATCTTCCTGTCTCAGCCCTGCAAGTACTGAGATTACTAGTGTGTGCCACCATGCCTGGCACATGGTTCTATTTTTTTAAGTGAAAGTGTGTGTGTGTGTGTGTGTGTGTGTGTGTGCATATGTATATATATGTATATATATATGCACATATATACACACATATAACATATATATGAATATATAATTTTTTTGCGGTACTGGGGATTGAACCCAGGAGCATTCTACCTCTGGGCTACACCCCCAGCCCTATTTTTTATTCTTTATTTTGAAACAGGGTCTCACTAAATTGCGGAGGGCCTCATTAAGTAGGTGAGGCTAGCTACGAACCAGGATCCTCTGGTCTCAGCCTCCCACATACTGGGATTACAAGCGTGCACCACCACGCCTGGCCTGAATATATAATATCTTAAAGTGGAAGTGTCTATATATGTATATTATGTATAAATACACTATTAATAGGGTATATAGTATATATTTTATAATAGAATAAGTAATACCTAGTATATAAAAATGTAAACTTATTTAAAATATATGTTATATATGTCTATATTTTTTCCCTTTTGTGCTCTAGTATTAGCTCACAGACAAATGAGATGTGTGTGTGTGTGTGTGTGTGTGTGTGTTTTATCCTTGCCTGCAGCATACATGCTCAACTGACCCTCTGTTGCTGTATATAAAAGGAACGAAGAGGCATGACACGCTCTCTGGGGTCTGAAGGAACATGCTGGTGGGGATATGACACAATTTCATTGGGATGGCCACATTTCCACATGAGCAGCCTTCACTACAATGTGGAATCCGATGAAGAGTTAGGATGGGCAACAGGAAGACAAATGGCTGGTTCCTACAGATGCAGCGCATGGGAAGATTTTCTGTTTTAGGAGGAAAAGGTTGATTCCATATGATTGTAATAAATACAAATTAAGAACAACTGATGGTTTAACTAGTTGTATTCAATTGTAATAGTTAAATAATATCTCCATGATTCTTTAGGTGACAGCAGATCCTTTTCCAAAGACAGTGGAAAGAGGCGATAGTGTTGAGCAGGATGATGGGACAGAAAGCAGCAAATGCTGAATGGTTTTGACTCAGCCCTGGGGTGGAAAAACGATATAAACAGTTGAAATTGCCAAATTAAAAATCATTTCAAGTCAGATTTCAATATGGTATTTTTCTTTTCAATAGAAGCATGGGATTACATTAAGACTCATTCTGATTATTCAAAACAGTGAAATAAGGCTCCTTTCTCGGTGCAGCAGTTGTTTGCTGAGCAGGAGCCTTCATTTGCCGCTACATTTCCTTGCGTCGTTACATAATTGTTTCCCGTATGCCAGTGACTGCATGGGTGTTGAAGTACGCTGGGCCGGTGAGCTAATCCTCTGTCTTCACACAGCACTGTGCATAGAGTAAGATTCACAAATATTTTGAATGAAGGAATGAACGAAGCTCCAAACTGGATAATTAAAACCACCTGATATTTTTACAAGGAAACAGGTTAAACATATAGCACACTCAGTTAATGTTCAGCCCCATGAGTAATCAGCAAATGCACCTTAAATCATGGATGATACATCGCTTTTTACTGATCACACACCACAGTGAATTGTAAATTGCTACAACCTCTCTAGAAAGCAATTTTTCAAAATGTATCATGAGCTCAAAAGAGTTCATGCCTTTTGTCAGGATAATAATGCATCCAAGGGAATTATCAGATATAAAGAATTTTTGTACACATTATTGTTGTTGTAGCACTATTTACAGTTGTGAACATAGTAAGATTTTTAAAATATCCGAAGACAGAATTGTTAGCTAAATTATGCTGCATTTCTATGATTAAATGCTGTGAAACCAATAATAATCACATGCTTGAAGAGCATTTAATTACATCCAGAAAGGTTCAAGTTAAATTTTGTATTCTGTTGTGTATGTGTATCTGTGTGTGGGTGTGTGTATGAGAGAGAGAGAGAAAGAGAAAGGTTTAGATGGGCTTTCTGGTTTGAAAAAAAACAGCCGTATAATATATATATATATATATATATATATATATATATATATATATATATATTTAATGCCTGATGGAGATTCTGTCAAAGAAAAAAAATTCCTTAGAGGCCAGAAAGGGCAAGAAAAGGAGAAATTATGGCGGTAATAGGAGTTAGTATTTTGCTTGGGAGTTGCCTTGAGTGAGTTTAATAAGTCCTGTGTGTTAGGGATAGAAAGTAAACTGCAGGTTGAGTGGGACTAAACATCAAATCGGAGAACCACACGAACCACACAAAAGGAGGGGAATTGCTTCCAACAGGAGGTAGAAAAAGCACTTCAGAAAGAGATATGGTGGGGATGTGCCTCTATCTTATCTTTGACTCTGGGTAAAGGGGAAAAATAACAACAACAAATGAGAGGAAGAAACCTCTCCTTGAGAGAAGGAGAGAAGGTATCAACTTTGTTTACATTTACCTGGAGCCCAAGTCTGAATTTACATAGCATGTAAACCAGTCTCCCAAGATAGAACTTTCCTTGAAGCCAAGTTGGTGAGAGCCTCAAAGCCACGTTTCATTTGCTTCCTCTTCAGCCCAGGGGTATGAAGACGGCGAGCACACAGCACTGAACAGCAGACAGAAGAGGCGGACATTACTTCATTATTCACACATGCTTACAGCCACGTTGGGTCACACGAGGGTTGCCCTTGCAAACACACCGAACACACAGGCCGTGGGCGGCAGGCTTTGTGGTTTGAAGAGGGTGAGGTGACCCATTTCCTGCTGGAGGTTGTGGTTGGCTTGTTTGGAGAATTCTGCAGACTGGCAGGGAACTGAGTCCCGCCATACATGGGGTAGGTAGGTGCTACACTTGGCCTCCATGATAAGGAGAGCTTTCTGGCTAGGAGACCTTCTCCGTGGGAGAGTGAGTAAGGGGACTACAGTCTGACCACTGGATGTCCTTGGGGTTTCAGAAGTCAAGGCAGAGCATGCTATTGAATGCTAATTTCAGGCCTTATGCCATATCGAGATGGAGCAAAAACAAATGCTCTGGAGAAATGTACATAACCAGCTTCAGGGAGTTCCCATGCCGACGGTCTAAGAAGCACTTCTTAGAAAAAGTGCTAATGAGAAATCGAGCTACCTGAGCGAATTAGATTAAGCACAGAAATATAGCATTACAGTCTTAATCGTTAAATAAATAAATATTTTTATCTGATAAAAATATAAAACAAGGGCTAGGGGTGTTGTTCAGTGATAGAGTACTTGCCAAGCGTGCAAGAGGCCTTGGGTTTGGTCACCAGCACCACAAATAAATAAGTTTAATATAAAATAATATATTTAGAATTCTTCTTTTAAAAGGTATTGAAAGTCTGGCAAAAAATGAAGAGATTACCAAAAATAACCAGAGAGTTTTGATTAAAAAGAATAGAGATCCTAGAAATAAAATTAGAGATAGAATGGACTGGTTAAATAGTGAATTAGAAACAGTTGTAAAAAGAATTAGAAAATTGGAAGAGTAATCTGAAAAAAATGAGAGGCTAAGAGACTTGTATAGTAGAATAAGACTCCAATAGATGTCCAATCAGAGTGTCGGATACAACAAAAAGAAATAGGTAGAAGAAATATTGAAATGTGTAATTGTAGGGACACCCGAACCCTAGATTTAGGAAGCCCAATGAATCATAAGCAAAACCAAACACATAGAGAAAGTGCTTGACACAGGCAGACAGAGTTCTGAGCAATTTATATACACTAACACTTTTAATTCTCACGGGTAGGGTTAATTGTTAATTGAGGCACAGAAAACTTCAATACTGTGTCCAAGGCTGCATAGGTAGGAATTCACTGGAGCTCTATGCTCCTCATTTCATGCTCTTAACCACTTATGATGCTGGCTCTTGAAGAGACACTCAAGATGTGTAGACACAACTCAATGAAATGGAAAACATCAAAGGCAAGGAGATTTTGAAAGCAACCAGAGAGAAAAGACAGATAACCTACAAAGGGATACATTTAGACAAATAACTGTCAACTCAACTGTAACAGAAACCAGAAGTAAAGTGCTTGAAAAAAAATAATTGCCAATCCTGAATTATCTTTCTAGAGTGAAGGTAAGAAAAAGAAAAGGAAAGAAAAAGAAAAAAGAAATGCTAACAGGCCCACAACCAGAAGAAAATTTGTGTACTTCAGGTAGGAAGAAAATGATTTCAGAAGGATGAAGAGATGGAAGGAGATATTTTCCTGAATTAGAAGAATGCAAACAGTGTGAGGAAGAAGCCATATAATATTAAACAAATCTAAACTCCAGGACAAAAATTTAAAAGATAAAATTATTCACTTATTCACTGGTTATTATACTGTAAGCAAAAACAAAACGATAGTCAATAAAGTAAATTGCAATAAATTATAACACCCAATGCATAAGGACACAGAAAGCTGAAAGGGAAGAAAAATATGTACCAAAAAAAATCTGAGAGTGCCAGGGATTTGTCTGATATCATATCTGTTTCTCACTTCTTGCCTCTCTCTGCTGTTCGTCACACAGATTATTATGGGAATGGTCTCATGTGTTTAAGAAGGTCAAGAAGTCCTCCTGTCTGCCTTGTGAAGCTGGAAATTCAGAGAAGTCCACTGTGTAATCAAGTGGGGACTGAAGGCCTGAGAACAGTGGGCAGTGGGGGATGATGGACACAGACATAGGACTCGGGGTCCAAAGGCCCAAGAACCAGAACTCAGATTCTGGGGGCAGGAGAAGATGATGTGCCAGCCCCAGAAGAGAGAGAGAGAACTCACCCTTTCTCCACCTTTTTGTTCTATTTAGACCCTCCGTGGATTGGAAGATGCCTGCTCACAGGATGAAGGTGATCGTCTCTACTCAGCCTACTGCCTCAAATGCTGGTCTCTTCTGGAGACACCTTCCCAGGCTCTCCCAGAAATAATATTTTACCAGCCATTTGGACATTCATATGCATAGTCGGGTTGACACACCAACTTCACTATGGCAAACAGACACATTCATTATCAAATCATCTTGGAATTAATTGAAATTTTGAAATTTTGTTTTCTGCCTAAAGTTTTGTAAATGCTCCATGGACTTTTGAAAGCAAAATATAAAATTTACAAAGTAAAAATTCAGTAACCCTAGTCCAAGACATACAGTAATTTCAGGAAACAACAAGTAAGGAATATAGAAGCTAATAATATGCTATGAAAGGGCTTGCACATTTTGATAATATAGTCAAGGAAACCCTCTGAAGAAAGATGATAGTTTAGTTGAGCTTAGATCTGGGTAGCAAAAAGAAGCCAGTCACATGAGGAGCTAAAAGAAAGAGATTAAAGGAAAGACAATGACATGGGAGCCGGCTAAGGAAGGTTAGGGAAAAGTGAGGAAACTACGCAGGAGAGCTGGCCACGTGACTGGGAGTGTATACTATCTCCCCTTTATCAATGGTCTCATTTTTTAAGGTATAAATTGCCCGAGGTCAACTATGGTCAGAAAACAAGTAATGGAAAATTCCAGAAATAAATAAGTCATATTTTTTTAAGTTTCCTGCCATTTTGAATAGTGTGATGAAATCTTGTGCCAATCCCCTTTGTTCCATCTGGAGTGTGAATCATCTCTTTGTCCAGTGTATCCACCGTTTATATGCTACCCACCTCATGGCAGTTGAAAGAGAGACCACATACACATAACTTTTATTACAGTGCATTGTTATAATTGCTCTATTTCGCCGGGCGTGGTGGCACACGCTTGTAATCCCAGTACTTTGGGAGGCGGAGAATGGAGGATCCGGGTTCGTGGCCAGCCTCAGCTCTCTCGCTCTCTCTCTCCCTGTCTCTCTCTCTCTCTCTCTCTCTCTCTCCTTAGTGAGGCCCTCCGCAACTTTGTGAGACCCGGTTTCAAAATAAAGTATAAAAAATAGGGCCGGGGGCGTAGCGTGGAGGTAGAACGCCCCTGCGTTCAATCCCTGGTACCGCAAAAAAAATTGCTCTATTTCATTATTATTAATTATTTGTAATGTCTTGCTATGCCTAATTTATAAATTAAACATTATCATAGATATTTATGTATAGGAAAAAACATAACCTGTGGATTTGGTGCTATCACCAGTTTCAGGCATCATGCACCAGGAGTCTTGGAATGTAAATGCAGGAATGCTGTGTTGGGAGATGGGGTTGGTTAGGTGGGAAGGGGTGACAACTCCTAGAACTTTGTAGTCCATGATAAAGGTCAAATCTGGACATAGCAGCATGGACCTTGCCCATCAGGGGCAGCTGGGAGTAGAGCAGTTGTCTGCAGTGGCCAGGGCTGGCCAGTCTGAGGGTGGATGTGCAGGGGCAGCTGTGGTGGCAGCTGAGACAAGGGGAGGCAGCTGTAAGTCTTCAGGACTCATGGGAAGGGATCCGCTCAGCAACCTCCATCTCTGCCCCTGCCTGCCAGGAGAGGAGTCCAGAGATTCAGGTGATAATCAGAAGACCTCAGCCAGGGTCGGTGTGAGGTCCAAGACTTTTGTGAGCTTCATCGCCTGACAAGATTTCCCCCTGTATATTGATTGACTTCCAACTCTAGAATATGTATGTATTATATGTATGTATAATAGTATAATATGTAATATATATGTATAATATGTAACTTCCAACTCTACAATATGTATGTATAGAATATATATATGTGTTTATATATATATATACACATATATATATATGTATGTATTAGAAGATAGTTCTTTACTTCTTCAAAGCTCTAGGCTCAGTGCCCAGAATAGTACCTGACATAGCATTTTGACAAGTAAATATCAATAAATCTGCATCACATTAACAAATTAAAGAATGGTCATAGCAAGGATCATTGATTTTTTCCAATTACTAATGTGCACTGGGAATGAAGCAGTTAATATCATTTTTAAAATGGAGATCCTTCTTTAATTTAACAACATGCTTCCAGATTGCCAATATGCATATAAAACACAGCCAAATGTTCCTTTCTATCCAGTCATATCTTATCAATGTCAGTTGAAGACAAAGCCTCATTGTTGAGATATTTTTCAAGAGAATTTTCTTTCAGTGATAGTGAAAATCTGAAAATCAGAATTTGATCAACCTAAAAACTTTGTGAGTGTTTTAAAACATATCAATGTTTAAGTTTTGCTTCAATATAATTATTAATTAAAACTTCCAACTGAAGAAGCAATTTTTCCCCATTTAATCCTGATTGAATTAGGAAATGTAAGGAAAGCACTTAAAACATAATAAGATTGTCATTCGGTAGTTTATTAAGCTTGACTCTGATATGCAGCCCAGAAAAGTCATTCTCTATCTTCATGGACGAAAGAACTGAAACTGACAGAATTTGTGATGCATAAAAAAGTCCGTCCTGCTTTGGGGAAGGCCAGTAACTTCATCCAATTTCTAGTACTTTCAGGAGGTAGAAGTTGATCATTTTTAAGAGTCACTATAAATATTCAGTTCTCTGTTGACCTAGTATATGCCTGCATGTCATAGAAGTGAAGGCAAGGATAAGTAAGATTTCACTCTTGATTCCTATAACAGGAGAGTTACATATCTGAGCTACTAAGAAACATTTATATTATTGTTCAGTAAGATTACACTTGTAGATTTTTAGTGCTTGTACCCTTAGCCAGATAATTTACAAAATCATATGCCATCAAAAACAAAAAAGCTTCCATTAATGACTGAGGTTTGAAAGGTTCATAGCATTACTTCAGCACAATTAATACTGTGAGTCTCCTCAGAAAACCATGTATTTTTATACATTTTATGTAATTTTTATTTTTATATATACTTGTACTCAGGTCCTACAAGTGAACATCAAATAAAAATTAAAAGTGATAATGGTAAAACAAACTTTTAAATATGAAAAGCACTTTAATGATTGTGATACCAGTCTTATTATATAAAGTACTGCTTAGAATTAAAATGAGAACCAGACCACTTGTGAAAAAGCAGATGTTTTGAGAAATGTATACGCTTAGTAAAACAAAAAATTTAATTTTGATTGGATGCTGAAATTGTATAGAAGTGAAATGTGCTTTCATGCATTTTAGAATCTTTTTTTCCTAATAATAAATGTGATACCCCTTACATTGCTTCTCTTTTGGCACTGTATCAATATAAATCATAATGAAATCAAGAAAATGCATAATAATTGCAGGCTGGAAAAAAATGAAAGCATTTACTACATTGTTAGCAAGTCTATACTGGGGTTTACTACTTTGTTAGCAAGTCTACACTGGGGGAAATTTTAGTGGTGGAATTGCAATAAGGTAAATTTTAATGCTGGTTTTAGAAGATTACCACCTATTAAAATGCATTTCTGCCTGTCTCATTCTGTTTTCATGGTTTAAAAGCTTCATCCAAGCCACAGCCCCCTAACTCATCCCTTCTTCATTCTTATCTCTCTACCATCTTTCTTGAATAGCAACCACACTGATTTTTTAAAGCATGGTTCAGAACAAAGCCACTTTCCTGCTTAAAACCCCCCAGAAGGTCCCTCTACCTATGGCCTAGAAGGTCTCACCTGCTCTGTCCCTGGTTGACCTATCTTTCTATTATTCTATTATTCTTCCTATCATTTCTATTATTTCTTCAGTGTGACTGAAGTCACATTGACTTTCTTCCAGTCCTCAGACACACCAAACTCTTCCATGTCCCAGGCCTTTGCACAAGCCCATACCTCTGCACACACAACTCTCCACCCACATCTTCTCAGGCCTACCTCTTCTCACCATTCATCTCTCAGCTTACAGAAAACACTGCTGAGATTTCTCCTGATCACTTCACCTCAAGTGGTCATATGGCCATTCAACCATCCCACCCTGAGATATTCTCATCAGCAATATCCTAACCTTCTTTTAGTTCTTAAACCTTTCCCTTGTTAACTGTGATACTCACATGAATATGACCTCCATTGGCATAACGGCATCGTTTTCCCTTACTAATCTTAATGGCTACAAGATCTGTAGTGATATTTTGTAGTTCATCCTTGACACTGCTGTCTGGGTCTTCTTTATTTTTAGTTTTGTCAGTCTGGCTAGAGATTTTAATTTTGATTGCTTTTTTTTTAAAGAATAAGCTTTTTTTTCCATCAATTTTCTCTCTCACACTCCTATGTCGAATTTTACTGTCTGCTCTTATATTTTATCGCTTCTTTCCTTCTGCTTGCTTTGGGTTTATTTTGATCTTCTTTTTCTGGCTTCTCAGGAGCAATAAGGGCTATTGATTTAAGGCTTTTTCTCTTTCCTAATGTAAATATTTGCTGCTATAAATTTGCCTTTCCATACTGTTTAAGTTGCACACCACATGTTTTGATAAGTGTTATTTTCATCTTAATTCTATTCTGTGTATTTAAAAATTCCTTTTGAGACTTCTTCTTTTGGGCATGGAATATTTGGAGATGTATTTTTAATTTTCATGTGTTTAGAAAGTTTCTGGTTATCTTTCTAGTTATTGATTTCTATTTTTATTCTACTCTTATCAGAGAATATACTCTATATGATTTAAATTTATTTACATTAATTGAGGTTCATTTTGTGGCCTAAGATATGTCCTATCATGGTAAATGTTCCATGGATTCTTGGAAAATATGTATATTCTGCTGTTGTTCGGTGGAGTGTCCTGTATAGTTGAATTCAATGATGTTGGTTGATTGTATTGTTTAGATTTTCTATATCCTTGCTGATTTTCTAGCTTGGCAGTTCTTTCAGTAGCTAAGAATGGGATGAGAAGTCCTCAAGTATAATGGTGGATTTTTCCATTATTTCTTTAAATTAGGACTTAATTTTTAGGGCACTTCTACATTCACAACAAAATGCAGAGGAAGGTGCAAAGAATTCCCAGGTACCCTCTGTAATGATGCATGGATGCTCCCCTCATTAATACCATTCCCATCAGGGTGCTACATTTGCTACCACTGATGAGCCTATATTGTCACACCGTCACCCAAAGTCTACAGTTAACATTAAGATTCTTTGTGTTGTACATTCTATGGGTTTGGACAAATGTATAACAATATATGTCTGCCATTATAGTATCACACAGAGTATTTTCATTGTATTAAAAATCTGTGCTCTACCCATTCATTCTTCCTTCCTTCCCTCCCTCCCTCTGAATCTTGGAAACCACTGATACTTTCATAGTTTTGCCTTTTTCAGAATGTCATATAGTTATAATTATATAGAATGTAGTTTTTCTATATTGATGTCTGTCCCTTAGTAATAGGCATCCATATTTCCTCCATGTTTGTTGATGGCTTAATAGCTTACTTTTAAATATATTGAATAAATTTTCTGGATGTACCACCATTTATTCTTTCACCTACTGAAGGACATCTTGGTGTCCCAATCAATTATAAATTACATTCCTTTTACTTCCACAACCAGTTGATTATACTTATTTGGGTCTATTCCTGGTCTTTCTTTTCTGTTCTATTCTGTTTGTCTATTCTTTTGCTTTTTTGAAGAGTTTTGCTTGTGCTGTAGCTTTACAGTAGGTCTTAAAGAGGGATAGTGTCAGTCCTCTGACTTTATGCCTCCTTGTTATTATTGTTTTGGATATTTTTGGTCTTTCAACATCTGTAGAGTCCTGAAAATCAGTGCCCACATGACATTATGAATCTCTTAGGAAAGCCGTTTGCTCTAGATCATCACGCTAAGACACTCTTGTCAAGATTACCAAAGACCTCCATGTTGCTAAGTTCAATAGGCAGTCCTCTCTCCTTTGATTTTGTGTGTGTGTGTGTGTGTGTGTGTGTGTGTGTGTGTATACTATGATTGAACCCAGGGACATTCTACCTCTGAGCTACACCCCCAACTCATTTTTTTAATTATATTTTTGTTTTGAAACAGGGTCTTGCTTGGTTGCTGAATATCTCGATAAATTGCTGAGACTGGTCTGGAACCTGAGAACTGCACCTGGCTTCTCCTTTGATTTAATTCTCTTTATTAGTGTACTTTCTTTGTGTGATTTGAGGACATTTCCCTCTCTAAGTTTTTCTTCTATGTCATTTAGCTGTTCTCTTCATTCTATTGTGTATCTACAGTCTATTGTCAAAACTAGACAGGTTATTTCTTATTAAATGTGACTTCATCATGTTACTTTTCTCGTAAAATCCTAGAAGTTATTGTCCATTTTATTAGAGTTGAGACCAAAACCTGCCACCAGCCTGTAAGGTCTTATATTTTCAGGTCCCTGTTTGTGTACTTAGCCTCATTTCCTACTTTTCTGCCTCTTACCTACTCTGTTCCAGCTACTTTGCCTTCTTGGCTTCTCCTTGGACACACCAGGCTTTCTCCTAGCCTGTGCAGATCCCTCTAGGAAGAACACTTCTCCCAGTTACCAGACTTCTTTAACTTCAAGTTCTAACTCAAATGTCAATTTCCCAACAAGGCCTATGCCAATTACATTATCTAAAGTTGTAATTACTCTTTTTTCTGTTTCAGCTCTCCGACTCCCTCCCCTTGCTGTCTATATGCTTTGCCTCATACTTAGAATGTGTGATACATTATATAATCTACCCATTTGCTATGATTATTATTTACCAACAGCCATCACAGCTCTTCCTACTAGAGTACAAGTTCCACAAAGGAAGAAATCTTCTTCTTCTTCTTCTTGTTGCTGTTGTTTCTTGATGGATTCAAGACTCAAGGGCAATGCCTAGCACATAGTACGTGTTCAATATATATTTACTGAATGAGTGAATGAAGGAATCTTCCACCTGAGAAATTCAAAATCATCATCAAAGATGCCAGAAATGATGGCTTCTAATTGACAGAAATTAGTAACTTTGAGTTGTTTGTGTAAAAAAACCATCCAACAGATGATGGAAAGATTCACAAAATCATCAAACTATGCAGACGGATACTAAACATGTAAACTAGCAGCACTGTTCTTCTAGCATGCACCAGAGGGACTTTCCCAGCAGCAGAAGGGCCTTTCTGCTGAGGCATAAATGGAAGCCAGTACTCCAGCCTAATTAGATTTTACAATGCAGAATATGAACAAGTCAAGTCTTTGTGACTATTTTCAATGGTTATTAAAATACACTATACATATTAATATCATAAATCATACTTGGAATATATTTTTGATATGCTTTATTAGCCCTGTGGTTTCATTAATGCAGCTATTGATTGCTTTTAAATTTTTATCTAAAAATTGCTTATTTGCATAGCTTCTAAGCCAGTATTTCTTAAAATGTGTTCCAAGAAATGTTAACAATCATTTCATGAAAAAGTGGGCTCAGGTAAGTTTGGAACACACTGAGTTAAACAGATTTCTTCACTACATTATGCATGTGGATTTGGACTTGCATGAAAGAAATTTCCCAAATTTATTTGATCCTAGATGATCTTAATAAAGGATCAACGTAAACTTTGGGAAATGAGGCACAAGTAAAAATACAACCCAGTATCAGATTTGTGGTCATATTTGTGATCGTAACATCCACTTTTGCAGAAGTGTTTACTCAGTGAGAGCATTTTGTAGGATATCAGACAGAGGATTGAAAGGTTTGCAGGTGGCCTGGATGGAAGACATACACGGTCTGGGTAGAAATATAAACATTTATAACATGATAATGTAGAGGGTCTGGGGTGTAACAACAGCTGAAATTTGAGGGAAAGATGTTAAGCAGAGAAGGAATAGAAGCTACAGAAGGGATGGATAGAGGGATGTGAAAAAACATACTTAATGCTTCCATGTCTTGATATGCAGCCAGAATCCAGACTTGGGGAAAAAGTGGAGAACCCTGGAGAGGCCTCAGAGCTTATGTCCTGTGGAAAGTGTTCTATCCTTTGCTTCCATGTCTTCAAGCTACATTTGTATTAAATTTATCAAAAGCAAGCAAAACACATATTTCATGCAATATGGTTGGTTTTTTTTTAATAACAAGAGAGCAAATTGCCTCAGGAAATTTGATTCCTGTGACATTTGTTACTCTTTACCATTGCAATTCAGTGTTCATTATCAGATTCCAAAGGACATCTGATTAGCAACACATGTGTGACATCATTGAAAAAGCATAATGTATGTGTCACGAAATGTTGCTTAAGACAGCAATAGGAATGAGAGGGTTTGTCATTTGGGGGAAGATGTCAACAAATTCTCAACAAATAGTTGCATTTACTGGAGGAAAAAGGACAGCTTTTTACCAATTTTATTTTGTCTCAAAGTTAAACAATTTTCTTTTTTTGTGGACTGGGGATTGAACGCAGGGGCGTTCTACCTCCGCGCTACACCTCCAGCCCTATTTTTTATACTTTATTTTGAAACTGGGTCTCACGAAGTTGCGGAAGCCTCACTAAGAAGAGAGAGAGAGAGAGAGAGAGAGAGAGAGAGAGCTGAGGTTGGCCGCGAACCCGGATCCTCTGGTCTCCGCCTCCCAAAGTACTGGGATTACAAGCGTGCGCCACCACGCCCGGCGGAGTTAAACAATTTTATTTGGGGGCTGCAAAGCTGTATCACATGGAGATGTCTGAGCAGGTGATCATTTACCTTTGAGTACATCAATAAGTGGTCTGCAAATAACTGTGCATACATAATAGTTATACGTATAAATATATTTGATATTTAATTTGTTCAACTAACAGTCTGTTCCTGTTGATGATCAATTTCAAATAGATTTGCTTGAAATTAATGGAAACAGGGTATTTAGGAGTGAGGCATGTATTTCGAATGAGAGCTGTATTTGGACCATTTCTCATCTTATCATCTGGCAGTTCATTTGCATAGTTTGTCAGGATGCTTACTTAGTTGGATATCTATTGTCGGATGTATACCTTTAGCACTTTTATATTCCTGTTGCTGAAGAGTTTGTCAATTGGTGTCTTTTCCTCATTGAGCACTAATTCTCACAGGAGATTCTGCAGCATTCAAACTTAAAAGAAGGGAACTTTTCCAGCCCAGTGGCTTCTGCTGTGTTGTAAACAGTCGGCTTATATTTAAGGGAGGAAGTGTAACATGACATGGCAGTCCCAGCTTAGTTCATTGCTCCGCCACCTGCCTTATGGCTTAATGTTGGAAGCAAGAAGCATACAATTAAGTGTGAGGAAATGAAAATAAATGACACTGTTCACTGCACATTATAAAGTGCTTGGCAGAAAGCATACTGCTCGTCAGGACCTGGTGACCCTGTGGAACGTGCACCTCTCCCTGGGAAGAAGCTGGCACTAGGACAGTGACCCGGGTTTTCCCTGTTACCTAACCTATCTATTCTTGCCATAACACACCTATATTTCCTCTCTGGCTTTATAAACAAAGCCAAAGAAAACTATGTTTTAAATCTAAAACAAATTGCAAGTACAATACTATATCTGCCCAGCACATTCATTCTTTAATGATTAACAGAGTCAATAATTAAATTTGAGGAAAAGGGAATACAGTCACACAATGGCATACTTCCAGTTGATTTGTATAAGGTAAATTTTACAAAAAAGCAATGAGTTAAGTAAATAAATGATTGCTTTTTGATCAATCATTTGGAAATCGTATTGTAAAAGAACAGATATTTCAAAGCTCAATTAATTTTCAAAAGTGCTTCTTAATAAGCACTTGAGTAAGCTCTGTGGGTTCACTTGGTAGTAGTTCAATCATGCTGAGTGGATATCCAAAAACAGGCGCAGACAGTTGGTTGGGAGGGCACAACTGAGCTGGCAGAGAATCTCAGAAGCCTCCAGTTTCATACTAAGATTCCATCTAGTTAATAAAGGCATAGTTTAGATGTGTATATCATTTCAAGAAGAGAATAGCATTACAAATCATTCTACCATCCACAGATTTAGCATATGCTGCAAAGAAACTGGAGCATGATTTACTATATGCAATATTTTAAAAACATCAATAGAGTTGGGGGAATTTGTAGGCTCTTTTTAAGGAACTGAGAAGTGATTTTAATAATGAAAACCCACCACCGATATTGTATAGAACTCAGCTTATGGAGAATGGAGCTGGTAGGACTTTTCATTTGGCAAAATTGTGCCCAAAATCATGTTGAGGAATGAGAATCTCTGGTCAGTATTCCAAAGATGCTCTTCATTGGAAAACTGCCTCTCTGAGACTGACGATAATAAAGACTAAGGATTCAGTAGCAAGTTAATTCTTGAAGGTTTTAGCGTTTGTTGTAATTCATGTTGGTAATGTCAACATTGCTAATGTCAGTAATAACCTAATACTTCAAGTTTTTAAACCATTTCTCTATTCTGACTCGAATTTTGATGGCAAATGGCTCATCAAGTAGAGAATAAATGTTAAGTATCTATGTCTATGTAATGGATGCTGTGATGGCCTGGGAGAAGCTAGCTGGGACCTCTTTATCAATAACAAATTTATTCCTAGGATTCTGGGAGGGCAGCTGGAAGATGGCTCCCAGTTTTACTTGCTTTTTGGGGTTAGCTTCCACAGAGACAATTGCCTCAGAGGAGGACAGATCTCCTTATGATGACAGATCAATATTGGTAGGGCCTGGCCCTCTCACCCTAACTCAGAACTGGGAATTTGGAATGAACATGATTTGAAAATTGGTGGCATGGAGGTTTGAGGAAGAGGCATGCAGATATATGTCTCCAAATGGTTCAAGAATGTGTAGATATCTGCATCTGATCAGGATGCTCACTAATGGATGCCCTTGGCGAAAAAGTGTTTAATAATGAGGTAGATATTATGACTCATTCTGCAGATGTTAGTCAGCCCCTTTCTGCAGTCATCTTTGTCATTGTCCCTTGGATTCATGAACAAAGTGGACATGATGGCAGGTTTGAAGGTTGTACATGGGCTCAGCAAACATAGACTTCCACTCACCCGTCTCTGGCTACTGCTCGTTGCCCAATCTACAAGCAGCAGAGACCAACACTGAGTCTCCAATATGGCATCATTCCCTGGGGTGATCAGCCATCAGTCCAATGGCAGAATGATCACATTAGACCTATTTCATCATTGAAGGGGCAACATTTTGTTCCCCTGTTGGAATAGAGTAATAGAGTATTACTCCAGACATGGATTTACTTTCTCTACCTAATGCTTTTATAAAAAGCCACCATTTGTGAGTGTATGGAATGTCTGATCCACTGTTATGATGATATTCCACACGTTATTGTTTCCCATCAAGGAACTTACATGCAGCAAATGAAGTGTGACAATGGGCCCATGCTCATAGTATTCACTGGACTGACCAGGTCCCTCGTCATCCTGAAGCACTGGCTTGATAGAATGGTGGAGCGGCCCTTTGAAGATCCAGTATGGAATTGGTGAGGAAAGAGATAATGCCTTGGGGGCTGAGGCAAGGTTCTCCGGGAGGTGTGTAAGTTCTGAGTCAGCATCCAACTTATGGTGCTGTATTGCCCATGTACAGAATTCACGGTTCTGGGAGTCAAGAGGTGGAAACGGACATGCCTTTACTCAAGTGACCCTCGGAATCCACTGGCAAAAGCTTTGGTCTCCGTCCCTGCTTTTGAGGTTCTGCTTATCTAGGGGTCTGAGCTCCTGAGGGAAGACTGCTTCCACAGGGGATGCAGCAATGATTTTATCAAACTGAAGTCAATACTGCCACTTGATTTAGAAGGCTTTGTAAAATTCCGAATTTATTTTCATTTCTGGATACGGAATTATCTTCCATCCATTTGATCTATGACCAGCATGTTTTTCTTCTATAACTTTACTTGTATTCATACACAGAGAGAGAGAGAGAGAGAGAGAGAGAGAGAGAGAGAGAATATGAACATGTGAGCATGCTCACTTTTAGCCAATTTTTAGGAGAAATATTGCAATGATTTCTGTAACTCACAGCAAGAGCAACATGGAAGGAAAAGCCCAGGCTTTGAGCTAGATGAGCAGCTGTGTTCAAATTCCAGTTCCTTGATTTACTAAGTGACTTCATTTTCCTGAGTCTTAGTTTTCTCGTATGTCAAACAGGGATAATAATACTTGCTGTAGCCATCTCTGTTGTGAGTGCGAAATAATTCAATAATGCAAAGAATGTCATAGACTCAATATAGTGTCTGGCTGGCCATCAGGGGGGACAGTCACAGAGTATGCTTGTTGTCTTGGAGCAATTATTCATAATTAGATTAATTAGTACTTGTAACTGTATCAGTGATTATACTAATTATTAATTGCACTCCCTTTCAATATCAGAGGATTGGATGACAAATTGTATGTTCATTCTAATAATCACTCTCAAATGTTAGTTCGTACTCTCCACTTTCTTTTCACGGATGGCTGAGAAGATGCCATAATGTGAGAGTTAGAAGTCGTGTCACTTTTTTTGGTGAACTCAGATTTTAGTTGGTAACCGCAACTCCTACTTTTATGGTAAATAAGGAAGAGCAGAGGTGTTGAAAGCTGTCCGGTGAAGATATTGCAAATTGATTATCTCATTCCAGGTGTGGACTTTATATATACAATGTGTTATGGTGAATGCCCGTGGCACCAAAATTCATATATCGAAGCCATAAATCCCTAATGGGATGTTGTTTGGAGATGGGGCCTTTGGGAGAAAATTGGATTTAGATGAGGTTATGAGGCTGGTGCTTTCATGATGAAATCAGTGGCTTTAAAGAAGAGGTAGAGAGAAATGGCACATGAGCATACAGTGAGAAAACTACTGTCTATGAGGCAGGAAGCACCCATGCCAGCACTTTAATTGCGAATGTCTAGCCTCCAGAACGAAGAGACTGAGGAATAAGTGTCTGTTTTTTAAACCATCTCATCTACAGCATGTTGTTATAATGTACTGAGCCCAGATAAGATGATAAAATATATCCTTGATTTTCCCAAAATGTTCTTGAGGAAATCTTTTTTTGGGGGGTACTGGGGAACCCAGGGGCATTCTACTTCCGAGCTACACTTCTAGCCCTATTTTTATTCTTTATTTTAAAACAGGGTCTCACTAAGTAGCTGAGGCTGGCCACAAACTTGTGATCCTCCTGTCTCAGCCTCCCAAGTACTGGGATTACAAGCGTGCGCCACCACGCCCGGGAAGGAAATCTTAAGATAGATCAAATATAATCTACCATTTAAAGATTAGGGTGAAAACTGAAAGACATTCAGGGGAATTATCATGTGTATATTTGGTAATGGAGATTGAACCCAGGGGCAGTCTACCTCTGAACTATACCCATGACCCCTTCAGTTTTATTTTATTTTTTATTTTGAAACAGGGTCTTGTTTAGTTGCTAAAGCTGGCCTTGAACCTGTGATCCTCCTGACTCAGCCTCCCAAGTAACTGGATTATAGGTGTCTACCACCACATCTGGTTTTGGTCTCATATTTTAAAACACTTTTTCCCTGGGACTTCTTGGGCATTGTTGCTCACATTCCTCCAGGTAGGGCTTTCTGTGGCTTGCACCGGATGTTCACCAGAGGTGGAGAATCAGCTCATGGCCCGAGTCTCCGCCTCAGGGCACATTTCTTCTCTTCGCTAGACAATTTAGAGAAGGGTGATCTGTCAGAGTTTTCATAGAAGCCATTAGCACGATGAGTGAATTCTATAGATCACTGATGGCTCTTTAGAAATAGGGCCTTAAGAAGAGAAAGAGAGAAACTTGTAGGGTATCTTTTCCAAATAGCAGATTGCTATATTTGGGTGGTCTGAGGATTATGACAAATGTCAGGGACTGCACACCACACGAAAGCAGCTCATTATAGCTGAGCACACAGAATGCCACATTCAAGGTTGAGTGGCTGATTTTGTTGCAAACACTCATTTTCAGATTCTACAATTTGGAAATTTTAATTAGCCATGAATCCTTGTAGGGATAATGTTTCTGTTCTTTTTATAATACAGTAAAGTAAGTCAGAGTGTGCTGCAGCAACCTGAGAGCTCAAAATAAGGGTTCCAGTGTGATATTGATTGTTTCCTTCTCAAAATGTTATTTTTGAAAATTTATGTTTCAGAAGAATTAATGGCCCGATCCTGTGGTCATTCTGCATTTCTGAATCTCATTAAAGTTAATGAATTCTGAAAATTAAAATAATGAAAAGGGCCTTTTTCAGTTTGACTGAAAAATTTTACTGTTTAATAAAATAAGATCCTGGAAAACACTTAAATCTGTTGGTGATGTACACTTTTCTATTGGTGGCTGGATTCCTACACAAGATCTTTATTGTTGGGCTCATGACATAGGCAGCATTAGGGACAAAAAAGAAAAAAAAAGATTCATTTAGTGTGCTGGGCTTATCTACTTAGACACAATATATATCATGTTTAGAGAATGTGAGTATCCCATGAATTGATAAAAACACAATCCTTTTCAATAGATGCATTCCACAAAAGGTTGCATTCTTAGAGATGATGCCAAGAGAGATTTTGGAATATATGCAATCAGAACATTGCAAGGAACACAGATTATGCAATTCCACATAATCATGACTGTCATTCTTGCCTTGTTTAACTTTTGCATTTCTTTCCTCTATTAGGTAATGTCAAATCAGTTTTCTACCCTACTATGTGTGTATACTTTATCTGTGATTCCAGATCTTCCCAAATCCATGTTTTAGAGAGTCTCTGTGGAATAGTGTATTTTCCTCTGAATTTCTGTAATGCAAATATTTCCATAACTTTCTGCATATTCTCATAGCTTCAGGAATCCACAGGTTTGTTTGATTATTTAATCTTTTTCCCTGTAGGGTGCTCTGAAAGTACATCGTCTTACATAGGAGATAAGTTCATCCAAACTTATGATTCATTTGTTATCATCCACCTTTTGCTTTTGGGGAAACTGAGGAACAGAGGAGTTAAGTGCCCCATCCAAAGTCACTCTCGGTCACTAGTGGAGGCTCCAGGATTCCTTCCGGCAATAGAGTTCTATGACTTTGTTATGCACTTGGTGACCTGGGCTTCAGGCTACACGTACTTGTATGAACTTAGAAATTGCAATAATCTTTTTATAAAATCATACTTTATATTAGCTTAAAGTAGGAATGGTAGAATTATGATGCAGAATAGTGTGATAAAAGAGTTATTCCTAAGTATTTCCCATTTTCCTAAAATTTTTTTCTAATATTTAAAAAGAAATTTTACTATAAAGAAGCTAATAATTGGTAATACTTCAAACACCTTCGAACCAAACAACCTTTTATGCTTAAAGCCACGATGATCAGAATAAACAAGCTCAAACAACTAATTGAACACAATTGCAGAAAAGCAATTAAAGCTGGTAAGCTAATTCAGCTAGAGTGGTACAGGATCTTCACATTTTTCCAGGAACCAAATCAAATCAACAAAAAACCACCCAAAATTTCCAATGGCGAGATAGTGGTTAAGGCAAGTATCTAGGAATGATGGAAACAGAGAAAAAGATCACTAAAGTGCCATACTTTCAGAAATCCGTTCTTCACAAGTATTTCATTAAAGATTTCTATAGGTATAGAAATATAATTCAATATTTATATTTTTCAGTTCATATTCCTACCCCGAGATTCCTCTGAAAGAGATCTGTCATGTCTCACAAAGCTTTAAGCTTTCTCAAAAGAGCATCCTTTATCCAACATCTTAGTTAAGCCCTGGGGAACCTGTCCAAGTCCCTGCTGAACTCGTTGGCATACAGAATCTTTTATACCTAGAATTCCTAATTTGGAACATAGAGTCAAGATCAAACCTCCTTGTGCTGGGTGCTGAGATCAAAGCATTGGACTCCCTTGTATATGAGCTCTCTGCTTTGTTGAGTCATGTCTGTGCTCTTTTGATAAAGAGTGGGTTTCATAACACTCTTGACTGCTCAAGAAAATAAGTACAGTTGAGGACATTATACTTTTCATAAATAAAAAAGAGCCTCGCTAGAATTTTTTTCCACAGATCCACTTTGAATGAAATAGTAAGTATGTTTTGATCAAAGTGTATGTTATCCAGTCTCAAAATATCTCTGTGCAAATGCATTTTTAAGGTATGAAGTTAGATTCATGGTAGGTCTAAAGAATTCACTCCGCCAGTCATATACCACACATTTAAGGGCACAGTTGTTCTACAAAATGGAAATAACTGAACATGGTGTCACATGCCTGTAGTCCTAGTGCTTGGGAGGCTGACACAGGAGGATCACAGGTTTGAGGCCAGCCTCAGAAACATAGTGAGACTCTCAGCAACCTAGTGAGACCCTGTTTCAACACAGACACACACACACGGTAGAATGCCCTTTGGTTCAATCCACATACCCCCCCCAAAAAGAAAAATACAAATAAGATAAAACCCCCGTTCTCATGGAGTTTACATTCTGATGAGACTAGTCACAGTGTTCTATTAGAGAATAGTACAGTGTTCCATCACAGCACATGTGTGCTAGACTTACAGTCAGTAATATGTGAACAGACCTGGCCTTTCCCTGTCCCTGAATTCTACAGAGGACTCTTTCTAAGTCTCTTTCTTTTTCTGTCTAAGGAGGGCCCTGTTTGCCTGATGAGTTCTTGAGTATTCGAGATGAAATGCTTTGAGGAAAATATGGGGGAGGATAAGAAAATGCATACAGGGAGGAGGGCTGGGGAGTTATTTGGGGAGGAATAATTTTGAGTAAAACAATTATGGTTTATGAGGACAACATATTAAAGACAGGGAGAAAGGAGATTATTTTAAGTGTTGTTGGGGGGACTATGAGTCTCCTCAGGTGTTTTAGAAAACAGAAATGCTGCCGGGCATGGTGGCGCACACTTGTAATCCCAGTACTTTGGGAGGCGGAGACCGGAGGATCCGGGTTCGCGGCCAGCTTCAGCTCTCTCTGTCTCTCTCTCTCCCCGTCTCTCTCTCTCTCTCTCTCTCTCCTTAGTGAGGCCCTCCGCAACTTCATGAGACCCGGTTTCAAAATAAGGTATAAAAAATAGGGCCGGGGGTGTAGCGCGGAGGTAGAATGCCCCTGGGTTCAATCCCCAGTACTGCAAAAAAAAAAACAAAAAAAAACCAAAAAACAGAAATGTTGATTTAGCTTGACATCTTGGAGGATGCACATGTTCACTGTACCACTTTGGAGTGACCTGTATGAGTCATACAGGTCACGATTATTTCTTTATAGTACTTACTGAAGGATATGGAGGGAACATTATAGCATGTAACTGAAGCAAAAAAGAGTGGCATATTCCACAGGACTTGAGGGACCGGGGACTTTACAGATATAGGAACATGTCATAGTAGCTCTTGGGATGAATGGAAGCTGATCACACACAACAAGAGGTCAGGTGGCAGTTGTGGGACAGTAGAGTGACCAAGAGGAGGAGGAGGCAAAATGCCCAGACACCGAGGGGAAAAATGTAAAAGGAAATAATGAGTGCATTGATGGACTTTCCAGAATATTTTAGGTTTTATATACTTATATGTAAAGTAATTCCAGTATAAAAAATGCGGCAAATAAACATAGGCACATATATTTGGGCTATTAATTCTGTGAATGGATATATATTTGTATATGGATATGGATATATATATATGTATATGTATATATATATATGTGGATGAAAGGATCAAAGAGCTATTATAATATTGTTAATATTTCTAAAATACTTCCCCCAATGTGTGGAGCAACTCATACCCTGACCATCCAAAGTGTAGGGAGGATTCTGATTGGCCTGATGGGTCAGATGCATTGGGAAGCCATCACTGTGACAGATGGTGTGTGGGATACACGTCCACCAGAACAGGGGATGTTGTATCATCCTGGTCCAGTCTGTATCCTCGGTTCCAGTAGAGTACCAGACACATATTTTGCATGTTTCATAAACATCCCTGAATTAATGAATAAAGACTACTAAATATCAAGAGAGAAAGTGGCACGAGGGACAGAGGTATTGGGGAAAATGTAAAAATGTTTGCAAGGAAAATGTTTTCATGGGAGTTTATGACCAGTTGGGATGAAGAAGGTAAAATAAAAAAGAGAGAAAAGGAGAACATTTTGAATATCTTTCTTATGAATTAAGTATGTATGTATGTATGTATTTTGGTACTGAGGATTGAACCCAGGGACATTCTACCTCTGAGCTACACTAATGTCCATTTTTAAATTTTTTAAATTTTGAAACAGGGTCTCACTAAGTTGCTGAGGCTGGCCTCAAACCTGTGATTGTACTTCTTATCCTTCCAAGTACTGGGATTAGGGATATGCATCACCATACCCGGCTTGCATTTATTTATTTATTCAATTTTTAAAATTAAATTATAGTCTACATACATACATAAAAGCACATCTAAGTTGTATCTATAATTTTTATCTATAAGATTAAATTATAATCTACACACAGAACAGTCCATCAACAGAAGGCAACCACCAAGGAAGCAATCAGTTCAGGCATAGATAATTTTTAACTAACTGAATTCTAAAGTCAGGTCTAGTTGTATGATGAAACCAAATATATAATTAAAACCTCTTTTATGGAGCTGTTGTATTAATTGATTATTATGAAAACCATTGATTCTTACTTAAATTGTCTTCCATGTGCTGTGAATGTACCACAATTTGGTTCATTTTAGACAGTACTGCTAGCGGTAGTCTAGTATATCTGCTGTGAATTTCCAACAGTTTTCTCTTAGTGAGAAAATGTGGACATTTCTATTGGGTATTGTATCATCCTTAAATAAAAGGGGGATGCTAAAGCACCATGTCTCCGAATACCCTTTTCCAGTTCCCAAAACCTAACCCAGTAAAAGAGAACAATGAAAGTGTGTCTAGGTCCGAATGTTCAGATACATATTTTCTTTAAGGGCACTGGTTCTCTCTCTGTCTCTCTGTCTCTCTGTCTCTCTGTCTCTCTGTCTCTCTCTCTCTCTCATATGCTGGGAATTAGGTCAAGTTAGTGTTATCCATAGGAAGCTACTTTCTTGCATGCACAGCAGGTCAGCTGCTTCTTGTAATGCTGGTCATAAAGCTAATGCTAAACCAATGATGCTTCTGTAACCTGACCTAGAACAGCCCCCTTCTTGCAGTAACTGGCAGCAGATCCCAGCAAGGTAGAGAGGGAAGTGCTTGTACAGGCAGCACCCCCTGACACAGTGTGGAGTAAAACAGGAAGCGCTACTGTGTGGTGAGGTTCTGGCAGCACTGCATGCGGCAAAGGTACACCTGTTCAGCTCTTCCTCGTTGGATATTCTGGTGGAATATCCATCCAGCTGGTAGCCACTGGACGTCCCCCATGAGCATTTCTTAACCCTATATCTTATATCCCATCCTCAGCTATTTTCCATGGTCTCTTGGCACCTATTATAGTTAGATATAGAATGGCCCCTTCCTTGAAGAGCTCATAAATTGGTGTTTGGAGTTGATGTAATTGAGTCATGAGGGTTGTAATCGCAGCAGTGGATACATCCATTGTAATGGATTTATCTGGGTGGTAGTGGCTCAAGCCAGTAAGGTGTGGCTGGAGAAAGTGGGGTCCCCGGGGGTGTGGCCTTGGGGATTATATATGGTTTCTTATCCCCTCACTCTCTTGCTTCAGGCCCCCATGATGTGAGAAAGAAGCCTCTGGACTCTCCCTTAAGTTTCCCACTGCCGCCATGCCCTGAGATCCACGGCCCTCAGTCTAACATGGACTGACCCCGAAACCCATGAGCAAATAAATCTTCCTTCCTCTAAGTTATGTGGTCAAGTCTTTTAGACTATAACTGTGAAAATGCTGAGGAATACAGAAATTGGTACCAGGAGTGGGGTCACAGCTATATCTAAGTCTGACCATGTGGATTGTGAGTCTTTGGAACTGTTTTGTGAGAGGAAATTGTAAGGGCCAGAATGTGGCCAGAAAGGCAGATGGTATAGACTGTGCTCAGGAGATTTTGGAGGACAAAGATGACTCCTTAAGAAAATGGAGTAGAGGCCACATGTATTATACTTTGGCATCGAACTTAGCACATTTTGCCTGTGTCCTGAAACTTTGTGTGAGGCTGCATTTAGAGACGATGGACTGATTAAACTGGTGGAGGAAGTCTCAAAACAGCAAAATATCCAAACTGCATTATGGATATTGATGTATGCATTCAATGAATTGTATACCGAATTTTTGGAGCAGACAGTAAAGCAGAGAGACTTTATAGATATGCAGTTTTGCCAGAAAGGCATCTGTAAAGCTGAGGCCCAGATAGATGATGTGGAAGAAAGTAAGATGGCTGAAAGGAAGGAGGAAGTGGCGGCAGATGGAGTTGGGGCCAAGGGCAGCCCAGATGGAGTTGGAGTCAGCAGCAGCCTGGATGGACACAGGATGGAGTGGGCCAAGCAGCTGTGATTGAAAAGCCCTCAATGTCAATGATTAAAGAGGGTGTGATGACCTTTTCTGTTGATGGTCAATCTCAGCACTCATATAAAGCTGGATTTGCTGGAAACAAAGTCATAGAGGTTTCCCTCAGATTTCAAAAGAAGGCCTTGGAAACCAGGCAATGCATGGCAGGGTCAGAATCCCTGTAAGAAGGCCCAAATGGGACAAATTGTGAAGCTGTGAGGGTGAAGCCAAGGTTGTAAGAAAAAAAAAACTCGCGATTTAAAAATGCAAGACACGGAATGATTGCGAGGAAAGGCTGTGAGCCATCGAGCCAGGCTGGAAGAGCCAGTATGCCACCCATTACAATCAACCAGGTCACAGGGGCAGGACTACCAAGGCCCCTTGGAGGTCGCTTCTCACTGCCATGTGCCCCAAATGCCAGAAATGGAGCCCCAGGATTAAATACTTGCCCTGCCGGATTTCATTCCTGTTTTGGTCCCATTCCTTCTTTCAGTGGGCCTATTCCTGCCTTTGGGAATGCAAATGTTTACGCTTTGCCATTATACATTGGATAATGAACCTTGGTTTTTATTTTGATCTTCATTGTCTTTTACTGGGGCACATAAGAGTTCACCTTGAGTTTCAGAGGAGACTTTGAGACTTTTCAGCAATGCTGGAACTGTTAAGAGTGGGGGAACTCTTGGAGAGGATTAAATGCATTTAGCATTCTGATATGGGCAGGGGCTCTTTGGGGCCAGGGGCAGAATGTTATAATTAGATATAGAATGGCCCCTTAAAGAGCTCATAAATTGGTGTTTGGAGTTGGTGTAATTGAGTCATGATGGTTGTAATCCCAGCAGTGGATAAATACATTCTAATGGATTTATCTTGGTTGTGGCCTAGTCCAGTAGGGTGAAGCTGGAGAAGGTGGGTCCCTGTGGGTGTGCCCTTGGGGATTATATATGGTTCCTCCTCCCCTCCCTCCCTCTCTTGCTTCTGGATTCCATGATGTGAGGAGCACAGCCCATGTGCTCTCCCTCTCTCTGCTTCCTGCTGTATCCCTGAGATCTGCAGCCCTCAGCCTCACATGGACTGAACCTGAAAACTGTGAGCAAATAAATCTTCCTTCCTCTAAGTTATGTGGTTAAGTCTTTTAGATTATAGCTGTGAAAATGCTGACAAATACAACAACCTATCCAACTGCCCTGGTACAAATGAGCAGTAGGTGATACAGGTATAAATCATGGAGCGGAATTGCTGGATCACGGGTTATTTTTGAGTGTAGCTTTAGTAGATACTGACAAAGAGTTTCCATGGTAACTGCATCACTTTATTCTTCTACCATGAGCAAGGGGAGTTCCCACTGGCTCTACACTATCACTAGCACTTATTATTATATATCTATTTCATCTCAATATTTTCTCTTTTCTGATGATATATAAAATATAATTGATTATTTTCTGTTATGGTTAGATACAGAATGTCCCTGGAAGAACTCATCTACTAAGGTTCAGAATTGATGGAATTAAGTCTTGAGGGTTGTAATCTCACTAGTGGATAAATCCATGGTAATGCATTGACTGGGTAGTAACCTAGGCAGGTGAGGTGTCACTGAAGAAGGTGGTTCCTGGGGGTGTGGCCTTGGGAACTGTGCGTTTGTCTTTGAATCCCCTTTCTTGCTTGCTCTCTGCTTCCAGCCTCCATGATGTGAGAGTACTTACTTTCTCCTACTTACTCTTGCTTCTGGTCCCCATGATGTGAGAGCTGAGCCTTACTTCCTCCTGCTCTCTGCTTCTTACCACAATGCTCTGAGCTTCACAGACCCCAGCCTCACATAGACTGAATCCCCAAACCTCCAAAATCTGTGAGCAAATAAATCTTCCTTACTCTATGTTGTGTGGTTAGGTATTTTGGATTACAGCAGCGAGAATGTTGACTGACTGACACATTTTCTATTGATTTTGAATCCAGAAACTTTGCTAAATTGTTTATTTATTTATTCTAGTAGTTTTTCTGTAGATTCATGTAAATTTTGCACACATAATTTTGTACAATTCATGCAATATTTTTGTACAATTCATCTACATTTTAATATTTCTTTCTTTCCTCATTACACTAACAATATCTCTTCTGATAGAAGTGATTATAATGGTTGTCATTGTTTCCCAATTTTAGAGAAATTTTTCAAGATTTCATCACTGAATAAACAGTCTGTTGTAATTTGTTGTTTTTTAGATGTTTTTTGCCAGGCTAAAGTTATCTTCTCTTTCTGGTTTGCTAAGGTGTATTTTTTGTGTGTGTGTCTTTTTTTTTATCAAATGAGAGTTGAATTTAATCAAATGCTTTTTTAAAAAAATTATTTTATTGGTGCATTGCAATTATACATCATACTGAGGTTTTACATGTTAAAAATTCATCCACACAGCTCTGTGTGTTTCCTTCCACATCCCTTTTACACAACTACAGTTATATGATTTTTCTGTCATATTACTTGATTTAAAGAATACTTTCTTCAGCTATGAAATATAATTTTCACCTAGCATAACTAAAGATCAGACATAAGTAGCCTAACCAGAACAGAATCCATTGCCTAACCAATGGGAGTTGCGTGCTATTCTCCAGGGCTTCTTTCTGCGCCAATGTGTTTATAGACTGGGAAATGTGCTAAGAATTATCTGTCCACCAGATGTATAGAACTAATTGTATCTGTATCCTGTGTTAGACGTAGGAAGACTGCATCTCTGGACAGTTAACTGCACCTTCTCTAGCCACCTCTTTGCTCAGTCTCTAGTACTTCGCTTTCACTCTAGTTCTTAATCTCTATTTCTGATTATCTCTAGGACTGGCCTCTGATATTGTGTTCCAGACTATTTGGCCATGGCCCATCAACTGCTTTGTTCTTGCTAACTGTTTCCCTTGAGATATGAAGCCCATTTTTGACCTACCCAGTTCTAACTTGGCAGGGTCTCCACCACAGTTAGGTCAACACCCTTCAGACTAGCAGCACTGTCATAAGAGCTGAGCTTCATCCCGTATGGATCAGTCCCTTTGTAAATAAATACAGTCATCACTTGGTATCCACCGTTGATTAGTTCCAGGACCCCCAAACCCACAAATGCTCAAGTCTCTTATCCAAAATGCAATAGTGTTTGCATACAACTGGCACACATCCGCTCATATACTCCAAATCATGTCCAAATGGTTTATCATACCAAATACAAAGTGAAGACTATGAAAATAAGTCTTATACTATTTAGGGGATAATGATAAGAAAAAAAATGTCTGTATGTGTTGACTACAGGTGAATTCGTTTTTGAATATTTTTGATTCACAGTTGTTTGAATGTGTAGATGCAGAAATCATGAGTCCGGGGCCAGCTGTATGTGCTGAGTACAGCCATGCTTCTTGGCCCGTTGGGATTTTACTGTTGGCTATTTTGGGGGAGTCAGTTAAACTGCTGAGTTAATCACTCAAGATTTTGCCTCTTCTTTACTTAGTTTATTTCTCCCTCTCTCTTTTTTCCCAGAAAGCTGCATTATATTACATAGCTTTAAATACATTTTAATATTTTTAAGACAACCATCCAGTAAAAACACTCAGGACCACTGGGCATCTATTTCAGAAAAATCATAGAAAAAAATGCTTCCTCCCCTCTCCAAGGTCATAGAAAGTCCAGTTCAATGTGACCAATGGGAGAATGCTCTTTGTTGTATATAGACATATCATTCCCTGCATGAAGAAATACATTATTTGAAATTCTTGACCCCTATTATCCATAACTGATCACAATCAAACTATGTGAACTGACTGAGGGAAAATAGTAAAATAGTAAACAGAAGCTGAGAGTGCCTCACCCTGAAAGGGTCCTCTATTTTAACATTTTCACCTTATCTCAGGAAAATACTCAGGCAATCAGGATTTCTTGAAAAGAGGCTCAAAGGAGACCAAATAAGTATTTTCTGGATTTTTCTCACTTTGGTTTGTTTCTATAGCAAATAGGACTAATGGACCCTTAAGACGGGGTTTCCCTTACGCTTCCATTCCCATGAGACAAAGAAGTTCACTAGGATTCAGAAGATCCTCCACAGGGTTATAGGATTATGTACCTGGTAGCTTCCAGGTAGCCTCAGTTTATGAAGAGCATGTCAGTTGAAAAACTGTACAGGTATTTTCAGCTCTAAATGTCATCCTATTTTGGTTGTAACTACAACTTAATTATTAAAGTTTGAAAAATTTTACAAAGCGGAATCTGAATTTATCCATATAAAGAGCTATTTGGCTAGGCGTAATTAATGTCACTTTAAAAACCATCTGAAAATGAGATACATAGTCATATGCTATCACAAGCATTAAGAAGACTTTGGTTTTGATGAAAAAATGATGTTACATTGAAAAGATTTTCTTTAAGGGTTTTTTATGGTACGGAGGATTGAACCCAGGGGCATCCTACCTCTGAGCTACACCCCCAGCCCTATTTTTATTCTTTATTTTGAAACAGGGTCTCACTAAGTCATGGAGGGCCTCACTACGTAGCTGAGGCTGGCCGTGAACCTGGATCCTCTGGTCTCAGCCTCCCAAGTACTGGGATTACAAGCGTGCGCCACCACACCCGGCTTCTTTTAAGTTTTTAATATACATTCTTATAAATCTTATGTGAACATGGTATATTTATTTTTATTATGAATAAATTCTGATATACATCCCACACAAAGAAGAGTAAAGAAGTGCTTTGCTAATATCATATGTTTCCTGTGACGGGGTAGTGTCTTATAAAAGCTAAATAAATAACAAGTAACACCTCATATTTACCTTGCTGTGGGTGAATAAATAAAGTGACAGAGAAATAAATTATTTTTCCAGCTAGCTAAGCACAGAGTCAACCTTCCTTAATAAGGTAATGAAGCAAGGAGCAATACTTTATTTGCTTTTTGCCTTTAGTATAGAGGGATCACATCTCAAAGGAAGTCAGATTCTACTCTAGAATTACAGAAAACATAGTATCATTGCTTATGTTTTCATTTATTTATTTGCTCCAAAATTATTCCTTTAGTTCAACTTAGATATCCTATGTCCTAAAAGTGCTTTAGGATCAAATTACAAGGCTTTATGACCAAATTAAAATAATCCAAAGAAAGGTTGTTTTAAAGCCACAAAACATTCACATGATGCATAACTTGCTAGTCTAACCAAAGGCATGTTTAAAAAAGAAACAAGTTTTCTTTTACTCGTTATTTTTCACAGTATCATTCCTGCCTATGGATATTTTATTGTTCATGTGTTTTTAAAAATATAATTTGTATTGTGGTAAAATATACATAACATAAAATTTACCATTTAAACTATTTTTAGGTGTACAGTCCAGTGACAATAAGTATAATTGTATTGTTGTACAGCCATCATCACTATCCTTCTACAGAAATTTTTCTTCTTCTCAGACTGAAACTCTGTGCCATAAATAAATAACTATCCATTCCTTTCTCCCCCCCCCAGTCCCTGTGACACCATTCTACTGTTTGTCTCTATGAATTTGACTACTACTTTAGGTACCGCTTATAAGTGGAATCATATAATATTTTTCCTTTTGTGTCTGGCTTATTCCACCTAGTATAACGTCAAATTTCATCCAGGTAGCATATATCAGAATTTCCTTTCTAGTCAAGGGCACAAAATATCCCATTTCATGGATACAACAGATTTGTTTGTTCATTTTTGTATTTGTGATATTTGGGTGATATTATGGTTTAGATTTAGAATGTTCCCCCTAGACCTCACAGAGACAAGGCAGCATGTTGGAGACTAGGCTTGTTTGCAGAGGAGGAATCCCTGGGAGTGTGGCTGAGGGGAATATATATGGTCCCTCCTCCCCTTGCTCTCTCTCTTGCTTCCAGCCTCTCTGATGTGAGAACAGAGTCCTTGCGAGCTCTCTCTTTCCCTCTCTCTACTTCCCTCTGCCATTCCCTGGGCTCCACCGACTTCACCTGGCCTAACATGGACTGAACCCCTGAAATCTCCAGAACTATGAGCAAACAATTCTTCCTTCCTATAAGCTGTGGTGTTCGGGTGTTTTAGATTACAGCAGTGAGAATGATGACTTAAACAGGTTACTTCTACTCAAGTGAATAATGCTAGTGCCAACACAGGTGTACAAATACCTGTTGGAGTCCCTGCTTTCAAACTTTTGGGTGTATAATCAGATGTGGAATTCCTGGATCATATGGTAATTCTGTTTACTCTTTTGAAGAACAACCTTGTTTTACACAAAAGTTAAACCATTTTATATTTTCACCAGCAATGTATAAGAGTTCATATTCTTCACATCCTCATTAACACTTCTAATTTCTGTTTGTTTGCTTGTTTAAAATAGCCATCTTAATAGATATGAGGTGGTGTCTAATTGTGGTTTTGATATGTGTTTCCCCAATAATGTACAATGTTGATCATCTTTGTATATATTTATTGGCTATTTCTACATTCTTTTTGAAGTAATATCTGTCTAACTCCTTTGCCCATTCTTCAATTATAATTTTGTTTTTGCTTTTCTTGACCTGTAGGAGTTCTTTATGTGTTCTGGGCATTTATTCCTTATCAGATATTTGGTTTAAAAATATATTTCAGTCAATCTGCTGTCTTTTCACTCTCTTGTTAGTGTTCTTTGATGCACAAGTTTTTAATTTTGATGAAATTTATTTATGTTTCTAATTTGTTGTCTGTACTTTTGGCATCATACCAAAGAAATTATTGCCAAATTCAATGTCATAAAGTTTTTCTCCTATGTTTTATTTTAATATTTTATAGCTGTAGTTCTTTTTTTTTTTTTTTTTGCGGTACCGGGGATTGAACGCAGGGGCGTTCTACCTCCGCGCTACGCCCCCGGCCCTATTTTTTTTTTTTATACTTTATTTTGAAACCGGGTCTCACGAAGTTGCGGAGGGCCTCACAAAGGAGAGAGAGAGAGAGAGAGAGAGAGAGAGAGAGAGAGAGAGAGAACTGAGGCTGGCCGCGAACCCGGATCCTCCGGTCTCCGCCTCCCAAAGTGCTGGGATTACAAGCCTGCGCCACCACACCCGGCCTATAGCTGTAGTTCTTATGTTTAAATTTTTTATCCATTTTGAGTTAGATTTTGTACATGGTATAAGATAAGAGTCCAACTTCATTCTTTTGCATGTGGATATACAATTTTCAGAACCATTTATTAAGACTGGTCTTCCTCCTTTAAAATGTTTTTGCACTCTTGTTAAAAATTATATGAAGGTATATTTATAGGATTTTTATTCTATTCTACTGATCTATACGTCTGTCTTCATGCCAGCATAATATTGTTTTGATTATTGTAGCTCTGTAGTAAGTTTTGAAATAAAGAAGTGTGAGTCCTCAACCTTGCTTTTTTTCTTCAAGATTGTTTTTGCAACTTGGAATCCTTTGCGATTTCACATTGCACTGAATCTCTAGATTGCTTGGGGTAGAATTTACATCTTAACAATATTATCTTTCAATCCATGAATGAGGGATGTCTTTACATTTATTTATGCTTTCTTTACTTTCTTTCAGCAATGTTTTTAAGTTTATGGCATACAAGTTTTTCATCATACTGTTTATTCCTAAGTATCATATTCTTTTTGATGGAGTTGTAAATAAAACCACTTTTTTAAAAATTTCCTTTTCAGATCAGTTATTGCTAAAACACAACTTACAGAAGCACAACTAATTTTGTATCTTGAAATATTGCTTAATGTGATTTTAATTAAAATTTTAAATTTTAGTTGTATATTCATATGCTGCTGTGAGACATAATCAAGATAGATCCCATCTAACATTTTACCCAGTTTCCCCCAATGGTAACATCTTGTGAAACTAGAATATAATATCACAATCATAGAATTGACTTTTGAAAAAACCCACCTGTTTATTAAAATTCCATCTGTTTTGCATGTGTTTGTGTGTTTGACTTAATCAAAGTTACCATGTATCCATCACACAGTGAGGACACAGAACAGTGCTGTCATTGCTTCAGTTCACGAATTCCTTCTATTGTACTTTTACAGTTATGTTCACCTCCTGTCTCCCTCCCTAACCTTGGACCATAGCAATGTGTTCTCTATCTTTGCATTTTTATTCTTTTAAATGTTGTATAATTAGAACTATATAGATGTAACTTTTGGGAATAGGAGTTTTTCATTTAGCATCCTTGGAGATTCATACAAATTCTTATGTATAGCAGTAACTCATTTTTTTTTTATTACTGGATAACATTCCATGGTATACAGGCACCAAAGCTTATTTAACCATTCACCCATTAAAAAAATTTTGGGGTAATTTCCAGTTTGGGAGTATTGTGAATAAGCTTCTATGGACTTTTATTTGTGTGGACAGAATTTTTAGTTTCTTTGGTGCAAATGCCCAAGAGTGAAATTGCTGGGTTATAGGCACGTGCATATTTAGATTTGTAAGAAACTCTCAAACCTTTTTCCAGAATGACTGCACCAGTTCACATTCTCACAGAATGTGTGGATGACTTGGTTTCTTTGTATCTTCACTGTCATTTGGTATTGTCGCTACTTTTTTTTTTTTTTTTGGTCATTGTGCTAAGTATGTAGTGATATCTCAGTGTGGTTTTAATTTGCACTTTCCCATGGCTAATGAAGTTGAACATCTTTTCATGTGCTTATCTGCCAGCTGTGCATCCTCTTCGGTGAAATGTCTGTTCATGTTTTTACTCTTTTTAATTTGTATTCCTTTTTCACTTTTGATTTTAACTGTTGAATTTTGAAGTTTCTTTATATATTCTAGGTACTAGTCCTTTGAGATTATATATAATATATGGTTTGCAAATACTTTCCCCCAGTCTGTAGCTTATCTTTTCTTTCTTTCTCAGAGTGTGTCATAGAATAAAGTTGACTGGTTTGTTTAATGAGGTCAATTACCCATGACACCTTATCAAATTAGCATTAATCCTCATGCATACTGGGCATTTGATGATTCTTTGCTGAAAAAGAATGACTTACATGAGAAAGAACCATCTAGTAAGTTTATTTCTAATTTGTGTTTATGGCACCTTCTGCTAACATCTTGATCACTGTTGGGTTTGAAAACAGTAGGGACATCACCTTTTGATATTGCTCACATTGCACATGCTACAGAGGAATATGGGAGATGTACTTACTACATTTTACAAGGCCAGAATATAAAGCAAACAGAGGAGTTAGAAAAGGGGAAGAGAATGTGAGGGAACCAGAATGAGCAGAAGGGAGATGGGGTGAAATGCCCTAATGTCTACAAAGCACAGGCTGCGGACTCACGAGGGGACCCCATGCCTTTTGCACTTTGTTGACATTGGCACTGGTGGTGCAAAAACAATTGTGGTTAAAACTGCTGGGAAGTTAGCATGAATCAAGGCAGTAGCGGCAAACTGTACTAGAATTCATTATATTCTTCACCACCATGCACTTGCAGAAGGGGGAAAAGGCATTTTCATTTACAAATACCCTTGATTAAGCAGTAAAATAGTTATTATCATTAAATTTCAATCTGTAACTATGTCATTTTTGTATTCTACAAGATGGAACAGTGAGTATACATAAAGTGCTCTGCTGCATATTGACATGTGGTTACCTCCAGGGGAGAGCACTTTCCTTTTTTTGCACATAACACCAAGTTGTGTGCAAAAACAACGTACAGATAAGCTGGTGTTCCAAACATGGGTATTTGGCAGATATTTCCCTAAGAAATGATGATTGGGAGCCGCTGGGCGTGGCAGCGCACGCTTGTAATCCCAGTACTTTGGGAGGCGGAGACTGGAGGATCCGGGTTCGCGGCCAGCCTCAGCTCTTTCTCTCTCTCTCCCTGTCTCTCTCTCTCTCTCTCTCTCTCTCTCTACCTAGTGAGGCCCTCCGCAACTTTGTGAGACCCGGTTTCAAAATAAAGTATAAAAAATAGGGCCGGGGGCGTAGCGCGGAGGTAGAACGCCCCTGCATTCAATCCCCGGTACCACAAAAAAAAAAAAAATGATGATTGGGATAACAGAATTCCCATGCATCTTAATTAAAAGAAGTCTTGTGCTCACTTTCATTCTCCACCCAAAGCTTTACTTACCCCAATCCTTCTAGACATCATTTGTGTTGAGATCTTAAGTTATTAAATCAGCAGCTTTGATAACATCTATTTGCTTTAGAATCAGCTTAGCAATAGCAGAAGAATTAACAATTGCTTTTGGGTTATCATAATGATTCTCAACATTATATCCAGAGGGACATATGGGAATTTAACAATTTGTGTGGAGATTGGAGAGGAATCTACAGAAAATACTTAACATGCATGTCACTCTCTGGCCACCCTGTAAATAACCCTAGGTTAGGGAGTAGTCCACATTGCTTTAATTGCTCACTTCCTTGTTGCTTCAAGCACTGGGCAGTACCCTTGGAAGGCAGGGATTATGCCTTGTTAACCACAAAATACCTTAAAATTAGCAGCGGGCTTGGCACATAATGAGTGTTTAATGTCTTTGCTCAAAGAGCAGAATGAAGAAGTGAGAAAGGAAGGAGCAAATTTACTTCTAATTTGTGTTTGTGTATCTACTGTTGATATCTTGAACATTTTTATATTTGACAATAATAACAACATAATTTTTATACCTCTTACAAAATTTATCACGTTCCTGGCCAATATTGGTGCTAAAACTATGTTTTGAATATGACATTTTTTGGCTAGAATATATATTATATAAGGCTGTAATATGATAGTATATGCATACCTATATGTGTGTGAAGCATTTAACGTATACCCTGTAAGTAATAACTTTTTAAAAAAATTACAATTGCCACAGTGACCGCAATAAAGAAAAACTCAGATCTTTGCTTTTACAGTCACCTAACTGAAATTTCTTCTTGAGACCTATAGAGAAATAAAGTAAAAAGTCATATTAGCTCTCTTTAGGACACCAGTTTTGAGGTACAGTTTTTGAATCTTATATGTATAACCCTATTTTTTGTTTTCTTAACAGGCACAAAAAGCAGAATTAGGAGCCAGAAATAGGTAACAGCCCGCTGAATATCCAGACCTGTGGCCTATCAGATGCTTTGCGTAGACAGGTAACACGAGAGTCTGGGCTGCCTCTGTTTTATTTATTACAGCATCCCTACAGCTTGACCCACAGGAGGTTCTCAGTTTGTATTTTCTCCATGGATGACTGAATTGTTGATATTTATATTTTAATTGTTAATAGTCGTTCCTGCTCTAATGCTTGCAGATTTTTTATTTCAGACAAAATGTAGTATTTTTAAAGGGATGACGATGGTGATGGGAGACAGGAATCTGAAAGGAAGTTTATGTATCCCCCAAACAGAAAATTTAAAAAAGACATTTAAAAATTTCTGAAGAACTTGTGTTACTCTTGTAAAGACTAGGCTAAATGTCAGTGGCCACCAGGAACTGGGGCGGGGTGATGAATAGGTGGAGCACAGAAACTACTCTGTAGGATATTAGACGAGTGGATACAGGTCATTATGCATTTGTCCAAACCACAGAACGTACTGACACCAAGAGTGAACAATAACGTGAAATGTGGACTTTAGTTAATACAAGTTGAACGATATTGGCTCAGTTACAACACATGTGCCACTGTGCTTTAGGATGCAGATACGGAGGGGGGCTGTGCCTGTGTGGGGTGGAGGGCAGATGGGAAATCTCAGGACCCTCTACTCGATTTTACTGTGAACCTAAAACTCCTCTAAAAAATTAAAATGTATTTAAAAATGTGAGGCAAAATGGTAACCTCATTTTAAGTCTTCCACTAAATGTTATAAAATAAAACCACTTCCCCTGGAAAATTAATAAGCAAGGTATTTTTTTTACATCCTTAGTATCAGGGCTTAGTCATTTCACCTACAATGGAAAAATATGTTACTTTTATTTTCCCAGAAATTATAAGTTTCATTTTATAATAACTGTTTAAAATAGTATATGAAAGTATAAGGCTTTTTGGCTGCCTAAGTCCAGCTATTAATTAAACTATTAGTTTGTTCTATAAAGAATAATTTAGTGTTTAGATTATCCAAAGTACCACGCTAGGTATTCTAACAAATGTAAAGGTTCTATTAATAGTAGTCTGTTTCATTTGTGAGGTATCTTGCCATTTTCAGAATATATATATATATATACATATATACATATATACATATATATACATATATATACACAAATATATATATATGGACACAGACACACATTTTCATATACTCCATATGACTCTGGGAAATTGGCAGGGAAGATCTTAAAACACCCATCCAATATTATTTTATTGATTCTAAAAAAGTTATATTTTTGTACAATAATAATATTAAAACAAAATAGAATAAAATCACCTCTTATCCAATACCTTAATAGAATAAATATAATTCCTAAGACTTTTATCTTTTAGACTCTTCATGTCTGAAGAGTAATCATTATTGGGTCAAAAGGGGTATTCAGAGAAATCATTTATTTACAGAAGTAGAAAGAGTTTTCAGTTAGGTATTTGAAGTAAAACATGCTATCAGTAAATTCATAAAAAAGTGTAGTGATTTAGTAAAACCCTGTCAAGTAACAGACAGAATGCAGTAAAGAACCTAGCAGAACTGAGAGGTTTTTAATTTTGTTTTATTTTACTTTTATTTTATTTTTCATGCAATGAGGGGAATTGAGAGCACATTTGTTAAAATGATCAGATAGAGTTAAAGGCTTTGGAAAGGTTGATCTCTGCATGCCACACTTTGATGGTCCCAGGGAGAGAAGCCTTGTTAGTGTCTTGACCTTACAGATGAAGTAAATAGAAGAAAAAGAAAAAGAGGAGGAATAACTTCTGCTATTGTTTGGATTTTGGGTGTCTCCCAAAGACCCATGTGGGACCAGTTTAGCATTATTGAGAGATGGTGGAACCTTTACGAGATGGAGCCTGGGTGGGAGGTCTTAGGTTATTTGGTAGATGCTTTTAAAGGGAATTGTGAGACCCCAGTCCCTTCTTTCTTTCACTCAGAAAATAACTAGATTTAAAGTTGTGAATAATTTTATAATTTCCATTTCCAATGGCTGTATTATATTATAGAAGATGTACATTTCATTATTTCTGGATATTTTGGAGACATCTAATTTGTATTTTATAATTTATATTATACTTATAGATGTTGTGAACATCTGTATTCTGTACTTTTGCACCAAGAGTGGGGTTTGAAATATGAAATTTAATGTAGGATCATTTAAAGTCATTTTAAAAATTTCTGCTAGAAATAGGTGCGTCACTGGTTTGACTTGCATGTCTTTGTTATTAGTTAGATTTCATTTTAATTATTATTAATGGCTTCCTTTTGGGTGTGAATTACTAGCTCATGTTCTCTTCCTTCCTCTTCCTATTCTGTTATCTCGCCCCATAGGTTTCCTGCTTTGGAGAGCTTAAAATATAGTAGGAAAAATAAGAGAATGTGTTCAAATAACTGTAACACAATTAAAACATTGGCCTCTTTAATCACACTCATGCTTTTACCACTTCACTGAAGCCACTCTTCTCAATTCTTTTTGCTGAATTCTAAAGTGGTTTCATATTTCCCTCCCCTATCCCTCTTTCCTGTTTTTTTTTTTTTTTTTTTTTTTTTGCGGTACCGGGGATTGAACCCAGGGGCATTCTACCTCTGCACTACACCCCTGGCCCTATTTTTTATACTTTATTTTGAAACTGGGTCTCACGAAGTTGTGGAGGGCCTCACTAAGTAGAGAGAGAGACAGAGAGAGAGCGAGCGAGCTGAGGCTGGCCGCGAACCCGGATCCTCTGGTCTCCACCTCCCAAAGTACTGGGATTACAAGCGTGCGCCACCACGCCCGGCCCCTTTCCTGTTTTGATGAATTTACCAAACTATAAAATTCAGATCTTATGACTCTCATCTTTCCCTGAGCTACCACAGACATCCCATCATCAAGTCTTTACACTTCTTTTTACTACGAATCTCTGGCAAAAAATTTTTTTCCCCTCTGAATATTGCCTCAGTTCAAGTCACCCTTGTATCTTACCTGGTTGACTGAACAGAGGCCTGAATTTACTCCTTGCTGTTAGTCTTCCCCCAGTTCATCCTCAGAATCATCTACACTAATCCATCTAAGATTTCTTTTGAATACCCTTCCTTCTTTCCTTCCTTCCTTCCTCCCTTCCTTCCTTCCTTCCTTCCTTCCTCATGCTTATCTTTCTTCATAGACTCATTAAATATTTGAGTTCTATACATTTTTCTTTCCTTTCCAAGCTAATCACATTCTCTTGCCTCTCTTATGTTAAGAATCTATAAACCAATTACTTTTAAATTTTTATTTCTAATCTGCACTTCTCCAAGTGATCGAGATCCATCTATTTAACACCTTTCTACATATTTTTACTTAGATGTCTGTATTTCAAAGCTTACCAAGGTCAACATATGAAAGATTGAACCATGAGCTTCCATTTTTGTTTTCTTTTTTCCAGTTACAACCAGAAACTTAAGAGTTTCTGGAAGTCACCTTGTCACTGGGGATTGAACCCATCTCTGAGCTATACCCCCAGCCCTTTTTAGTTTTATTTTGAGATAGAGTCTCACTAAGTTGCCGAGGCTAGCCTCGAACCTGAGATCCTCCTGTCTCAGCCTCCCAAATACTGGACTCACAGGTGTATACCACCATGCCCGGCTCCTCATTATCTTTTCCATATCTAATCCACCTCCAAGTCCTGCAGATGCTACCTGCTACATCTCTCTTGAGTCCACCCACATCTCTATCTCCATTGCCACCGACCTCAGCCAGCATACCCAGCTTGCCTGCTGTCCCTAATAGGCTCTCCACACACATTTCTCTTTCCCTACCCCAGTCTTGTTGTCCCCATGGCAATTCATGATATTCTCAAAGGTCAGATTACACCACCCATCACTCTCAGGCTGCAAAACAGAATGCTTCTCCTGGCTTTAAGGCCAAAAATGACCAGGCCCTAACTTTCTCCCTTCCTGTGTTTTCCCCCTCTCTCTTGTGGCCTGTAATTCCCATCTGTTCTTCACACGGTCCCTATTCCTTTCAGCCACATCCCCTTAGTCTGGAATATTCTCCACACACTCCTCCTGCTCCATTGCTCACCATTTATTCTTTACTCCACAACTCACCTCATTTCCTCAGGAAAAACTCTTTCTATTTTTTAATAGACAGGGTCTTGCTATGATGCCCAGGCTGGCCTTGAACTCCTTGGCTCAAGCGATCCCCCTGCCTCAGCCTCTCGAGCAGGTGGGACTTACAAGTTCACATTGGCACATCTGGTAGGAAATACTCTCTTGACTCAGCAAACCCAGTTCAGGTTTCTTTGCTCTATGACCTGAGAGGATCTTGTTCCTTTCCTCACAGCAGTTAGCAGGTTTATACTTCCAAGAGACTCGTAGCCATATGAAAGCTGAGGTTCCAGACACTAACACAGTGCTTGTAATACAATTTAATTATTGAATGAATAAAAAAAAATGCATTTCCAAAATTCCAATGGTTCGTGCTCCTTTCATGTTTTAATCCTTTAGGTAACTTTCCATCGTGCTTAGGACAATCCTTCAGCTCCTCACATGGATCGCCATTTGCTTCGTGCTGCGGTTCCTTTGTAGTCTCTTCTCCAACTCAGATCAGTCTCATGATAGCAGCATTTACTGGGCACCTAGTGTATGCAGGTGATGCTTTGCATAGAGGTCAGAATGCTGACCCACACGGAAACTGCTCATGCACATGCAGTTTAGAGTCCGGGGCAGGCATTAAGCCAACAATGGCAACTTCGGTGAACTAAGAGTTGTCTCAGCAATGAAACTACTGCTTCCTTTACCATTTATGTTCCAGCCAGCCATACCCAGTTATTTTGTTCCTAAATGCAACATGGTAACTGGCCTTTTTGTCTAGTGCATGCTGTTCTTTTGTCTTTCTTCTGTTGGTATGCTTGTGTCTCTATGGACCCTGCCCAGCTTTGCCTGACTTACTATTTTTTACAAAAAAAAAAAAAATTCAAAGTCGCCTCTTCCTATGAACTCCCACATCTGCCTCCCCTGCCATAGAACTTATAGCTTCCTGCCTCCTACTTGACCCTGTGCTTCTGGATGGATGTCTTGGTCACTGTGTCGAAGACATCCCAGGTACTCCCTACGTAGTTCTTGAGTGAGAGAATGGATGAGCAAAGTGCTAGGCAATTCGGAACAGAGGGTATCATTCATTTATGCAGCAGTTAAGATGCCTTGCTTACCCAGGAGAAAGTTTTATTTGGGTTGCAACTTTGTCAACAGCACATTGAGAATGACCAGCGTGTGATTTTTCACACTCAGGCAGTTGTCCTGAGTTCACTACCCTAGGTTTCCTTGGCTAGGCTCTGCTCTATGCTATTGGCCAGAATTTCTACTGGCAAGGAGATTTCAGCTGTCAGCAAGGATCCGACATTAGCAAGAATCTTTTTAGCACCCACCTACTGGAGCTTACTAGGCTGCGTGAAAAGTGGGAGATTTCTGAGTAGAAGCTGCTTAGGGACAGAGTTTTTGGTGATTCTATTCCTGCCCATCTAGGATCGTACCCCATTTGGACCAGGAAAAGTGGCAAAAAGGCTTTTCCTAGAGCTTATTGTTTAAATCATCCAGGGAGCCAGCTTGTCTTTCTCACTGGTAGAGCCCCAGAAGAGTTTGGAAATCTGAATGTGATTCTACACACACACACACACACACACACACACACACACACACACCAGAAATACTCAAAATAATGTGTTTCTGGGACAGGAAAGAATGCAGTACATACCTTGTAGATGTTGGCTAGCTGCCAAGGGTCCTGAATCCTGCTCTGGAAATTCCTGTAGACTTGGAAATCTATCTTTTGGAAACTTGGCTATTTTTATGTTGTTTGTTTCTTCTCTAATTATTTTCAATTTGTTCTCCTTGAGCATTTAATGAAGTTTCTCTTGAAAATGTCAACTGCTCCCACATGTACAGTGCGTAAGAGAGGCAAGCTTTTGTGTTGTTTGCTTTTATTTGTTTTGGTGTTTATTTTCGAGTTGGGTCATGATGTGAAGAGAAGTGTGTGTCCTCGAGGGTCAGGCATAGGATAGGAGCAGCCACAAGAATGAATCTGAGAGACTATGGCTCTGGGAATTGTCAGGGAAGGGATTCCATTGTCTGACCAAAGGTGTCCATCATGGATAGTTCTGCTCTCTATTTAAATGCACATTGATCTCCTGAATCTGATATTTATAGTGCAGTCTATAAAGTGCACACACTTCAGAGTTTAAAGCCTCAGTTTCTTTACAACAGATAATTTTTGTGTGTGTGGTACTGGGGATTTACTCTAGGGGCATTCTACCTCCAAGGTACAACCCAGCCCTTTTTTATTTTGAAATGGGGTCACTCTAAGTTGCTGAGGGTCTCCTTAAGTTGCTGAGGCTGGCCCCTAACCTGCAATCCTCCTGTCTCAACCTCCCAAGTACTGGGATTACAGGTGTGTGACACCATACCAGGCTTACAACAGAATATTTTATCCGGGATTATTATTAATATTATTTTACAAGTTATTAATGTTTTATTTATAAATTTTATGTTTGCTTTAGAGTTCTTTCTACTTTATTTTTGACTAAAGACATTATTACATGAATTTACTACAGATTATTTTATGCTTATTGGTATTTTGGAGAAAATTTATAATTCAAAGAGAATTTTGCATGCTATCAACAAAAAAGGAAAGAGAAAAAGAAAAAAATAGTAAAAGGAAACCTTCACCAAAATGCGATGTATTAACTACTGGCTAATAAGAATAAAAAGTGGTCTTTACTTTGGTTATGACTTTGCATTCAAATGCTCATAACTGTTTTAGAAAGCTCAACATCACACCACAGGATCTTGCTCCTCTTTAATTTTCTCTAATTTGTGTAGTGAATAACCAAATACTCATAATGCAATTAGAAGATAATCAGGCTTGTAATTATGTTAATTGCTGGAGACTTACATCAATCCTCCAGCAAAGTGATAGGATTTCAGGGGAACTATTAATGTAGCAAGAGAGTGAGGCAGAGACTGGGATCAGGGAGTAGGTGAATTGATGAATAGCACTGACTTGTATCATTTACCAACACTGGGAAGACAATGGAGCCGCACATGAAAAGGGCCTTCAGGAGGGATGGACAGGAAACAGCGTTTTAGGTTTCAGCCAAGCAACCACAGGCCCTGTAAGTAATTACATTGTCTACTTACATTTATTATAAGAAGCCTGACTCAGAAAACAGAAAAACTGGTAAGAAAGAGAGAAAAGGAGAGAGAGAAATAGAAAAAGAGACTATTAAAATTTGCTCAAGTTATCCTGTCTTCCACATTACAGAAAAAATGTAAAAAACAGAAGCAGATGTTATCATTGCTACCTTCTATGCTTCTGCACTGGAAACTTCCATTTCCCAGATGGCGAGAGCCAACAGTCAGGTTGTGACTGCTACTCTCTGCTGATCATCTGCACAGCCCTCACATCAAGTTTATTGCTAAAAACAAAGCATACACTTATGAACAAGGACTTCCCAGTTTTCTATGGGGCTGGCTGCAGCTGAACTAGGCATCCGGAGCCTGCGCGGGGCTGGCCTTCCTCGCCTTCTTCATTTGTCCCAGCTTCTGCAGAACCCAGGCTTCCCTTTCCTGCCCCCGAGTCAGCTGCGTGGCACGGCAGCTGAGAAAGGCTGTGGTCCAGCGTCACTGCCACTTAAAAGAGATCTATGCCAAAGGCACCGCATTTCTATCACCTTATGAAGCTAGAAATAAAATCAGCTCATGATGATTTTTTCTATTATCTGGAAATAAAGGAAGAAGAGATCTTCTAAGAGGTCCTGAGCTGAATGCTGCCTATCAGTGATGATAGAGATAAATTAAAGGGACTTCTTTTCTCAACTGTAGGCAGACTAAAATGACTATGGCAGCCGGGCATGGTGGCACACGCTTGTAATCCCAGTACTTGGGAGGTGGAGACTGGAGGATCCGGGGTTCACAGCCAGCCTCAGTTACTTAGTGAGGCCCTCCGCAACTTCGTGAGACCCGGTTTCAAAATATAGTATAAAAAAATAGGGCCAGGGGTGTAGCTTGGAGGTTGAATACCCCTGGGTTCAATCCCCGGTACCACACACACAAAAAAATGACTATGGCAATAAAAGTAGGACTGTGAAAGCCAGATCTAAACCAAGGCTACTCAGCACAAATACACAAGCACTCATTTCCATTGGAACTGATATTTTATATCCTTAATGTCAAAATAAAGTGACAAATTTGGGTTTGGAGCTCACCATATGCTTGCTGCTCCTCGGCCGTTTGGGAAGCATATTGGTACTATAGGGTGTATAATTAAACTAAGAATGTTAGAAGTAGAATTAAATACGGTATAAGGTTAAATTGCACAATGTTCACTCATTTTCTGCTACATTTCTGATTAATTGTTAACTATTAATGCAAACACAGGTTCTTGGGGTTTATGGAAATTTGACTCCTTAAAATGATCCATAAGATTAGATTTCACTGGCTATCAGAAAGCCAAAAAGGAAAATATATGGAATTCAGACCATTTAAAGGAGAGAGTTCCTCTGAAGGTGACAGCCAAGAAGTAATTTATTTGGAAATAAGGGGATGATTTTGTCGTCAATAAAAGAGTAACCACCGGTTACAAATATTCAAAAATAAATGGAGGATTTGAGAAAAGGCCAAATTTAGTGAAATAGAGTGATTAGGAAAATATATCGCTCATAAAAACTAGAAACTTTTCCTGTAACTTATTTATGGTTGGCAAATTGTCCAAAAATCTACTTAGACAAGCCGATGTTCTTGGAAGAGATCTCAAACTAGCTCATTACATTAACTCCATAAATTTGTTCTTTCAGAAATCCCCAAGTAGGTGACTAATCATACATGGGGCTTCGTGTCTTTTCTCATTCCTTAATTTCGACCTTTGTCATTGGCTAGAATTCTATTTTTACTGTGCACAGAAGTAATTGAGCTAGAAAAATTTATTTAGCTTATAAACCATCACTCTAAATCAAATGCAGATTTAGAGATGATTTAGTTAACATTCTACTATGATTTCTCATCAATATAAAATGTGAATTTCATCTCCAAACTCTTTTAGTTTATATAATGAGAGTACAATTTATGGTAGTATTGTTGTGTACTGAGGGTAAGGATGCTCATTCTGAAAACAAAAGTGATTTAAGTCTTTTTTTAAGATTAAAAATGTTTCTTTTCATTGCACGTCAAGGTCATGGAATGATAGACATGCCAAGGGCAAAAGAGTAGTCACAGTGATTGTTAAAAACTCAGAAGGAATAGACAGCTTCTATTCGAACTACATGGAGGTAAATACATACTACTTATAAATACCTTTATTGCATGAAGTAGATGGGGTATAGTATTGTCTGTGTTAGAACATTACATTTTAGATGGACCAAAGTTTTATAAAACAAAGTAGAAAAGAAATGAAAACTATATTTTGCTTTCCTATTCTCTCTTCTCCCTTACCAGTGTGCCCCCCTCCGTATTCCAATTTCCTCTATAATGAACAAATTTGGATCTGTGTGCATTTCTCCCTTGCTACTTTCAGGTTTCTGTTAACTCTACAGCAAGATTTTAGCTTATCCCACTTTATGCTGACTTATTTTCTTACATGTTAAAATACTCCTAATGAGCGATTAAGGCAAAGGAGAGTAGTTAAAACCTGTATTTAAAGTTTAAAAGAATATTGAGGCCAGGCATCCTAAGAGTATTAAAAAAATGAAACGGAGTGGCTAGACATGGACACTGAAATTACTTCACTTAAGAACTAGTATCTGCCTAAATCAAGCATATGGCTCTGGACAGGGACGTTCAAAACGTGTTTCAAAAGTAAATATTCCATCAGTGTAACCTGAAATCCTCTGTGAAAACTCTAGAAAGAATTGCCTTAAGGTATGACTAAATTATTTAAGACTTGGTCTTTGAAGTCTAATTTGTATCCCTAAATGATATTAATAATCAAAAAGATACTCAGAGTTAAAAATGGATATCATTTTTTATCATTAATATGATAAAAAAGAGAGTGTGTTCATGTACTAGCATAAAAATCAACCTTATTTAGCTTATGCCCCCAACCAATATAGTAGGGGAAAATTAAGGAAATATTTTTACAAGTTCAATAACGTAATGACTTATCCTTATTAAAGATGACTCAAGTTACTTAAAGAACTTGGATTATTGAAGGGAAGAGAATGACTGGTCATAATCTTTTTGTGGGGCTGGAAAAGGAGTTAAATATGTGGTTTCTATTCACTGAGGAGTAAAACCTTGCAAGAGAATATAGTAAGACTGAAATGAACTTTAAGGAGGTTTAGATGGTGTGTGTGTGTGTGTGTGTGAGTGTGTGTGTAAAGAATTTTAAGAGGACTGTAAGCGTACAACTGTAGATAATGGTTTGCCTTGAAATAAATCTTTAAAACCTTGATCACAGGGGCATGTTAGTTTAGAGACAGTCTTCTTATTGGATGTATGTTCTTGGAGTTAAAGATATTGAAAAAGTAGACAGACAATCAGATTAAAAATAATATACAGTAATGTAAGTTCATTAAACTCAGAGTCAATACTAGTCGGAAGGTTGTAAATCTTAGATGATGGAATATTAATTATAAGAACTTAAACCAGGAATACACCATAAGATGGAAATAAGTCTTATGCCTAAATGCTGCTTATAAAGACTTACATGAACACATCAAATATGCTATTTTATTTCATTAAAAACTTCAGAATATGTCATTCTCTAAATCATATCATAATTATAGAAGTATGTGCCCTTTCCTTTTGATCCATTCATTGTATAAAGTAACACCCCAATTCCAATTGCTCCCAAGTTTTTCAGTTACCTTAAAACCAAATGAAAAAGTTGGAAAAATATATTTTATAGGAGTGACAATGACAGTATATTTATGAGTTATAAACTCAGTTACTTATGAATTATTTAAAGTCAAATTGCCCAATGATACCTAAAGGGAAATTCTTAAATACAAAGGAAATTAGGAAAATAATTAAATCATTGAAATATGATGATATCTTTGGGGATTATGAATTGCCAAACATGGTTGGTCCATGTGACAGGTTCCCCTGAAAGGGAATCAAGAGAACAGCCTCAGTATGCTTGTTAAAATGAATACTTTAATTATTATTTTTGTTAGAGTATCATGCTATTACTGGTATGGAATGAAGAACCCATAAAGCATTTTGATTAAGCACACTAAAATTGTGTTTCTCCAGTTAATGTATGAACTGAATTAGAATTTATTGAAGATAAAAATGTCACTTTAGATATGTGATAACTCCTGCAGTCTCAAATGAATGGTAATATCTCAAATGGATGATAAAAGATTAAGTCCATTTGAAATAATAACTCATGTAATTTAGAAAGCAATTGACTGAGTGGGAAAGGGCTTTGTTTTTAATACATCTGATTTTCCTATAAATGAAAGAAAATAGTGGTACAAATATGGTCCTAAATAGTAAATAGCTCCCGCTCCTCAAATCTTTATTTTACTTTTTATTGAGTTACAATTTGTAAAAGTAACTCTCAATCAAATTATCATCTTTAGTACTACTAACAAATAAAAGCATGGTCCTCTGATATATCTCCAGATACCTTTTTCCTTCCCAGTTTTTAATGTTCCTAAATTTTTAGATTTATAGAAGGGTTGGTTTTCCAGGCTCTTGACCTCACCTAAAAATAAGCTCAGTACCAATAATCTTTAAAAAAAAATTAGACTGAATCTTTAGAACAAGTTCAAATTTACAAAAAAATTTCAGATTAGTAGAGTTCTTATATGCACTTAATCCCGTTTCCCTATTATTAATATCTAATATTAATATAGTATATTTTTACTATTAATGAGTCAGTAGTGATACATTATTATTGGTTGAAGTTCTTTTTTTTGCGGTACTGGGGATGCAATCCAGGGGCATTCTACCTCCGAGCTACACCCCCGGCCCTATTTTTTTTATACTTTATTTTGAAACTGGGTCTCACGAAGTTGCGGAGACTGGCGGCGAACCTGGATCCTCCAGTCTCAGCCTCCCAAGTACTGGGATTACAAGCGTGTGCCACCACGCACAGCCGAAGTTCTTCCATTATTCTGATTTCCTCAGCCTTTCCTCAATGTCTTTCTTCTGTTCCAACATCTCATCCCATTACACTTTTGTTCTGTCCCCTTTGGCTCTTCTTGCTGTGAGAGCTCCTTAGACTTTGATGGTGTGACAGCACGGATGTGCAGTGGGAAGGTTTGTAGGATGCCCTTCCATTGGAATTTGTCTGATGATTTTCTCAGAATGACCTCCTTTTGCGCTCACATCTGATTCACCTCAGTTTCCCTTCACAGCACTCACACTCTTTGTTGTATAGTGCTCCTCTTTGTTCTCAGAGGATAAGCTCCGCCATGTTCTTTAGTTCCCCAAAACCACAGAGTACCGAGCCCTGTCCACACTCTTTTTTCTCTATAATGCATACCCATGATAAAGTTCAATTTATAAATCAGGCACAGGAAGAGATTAAAAACAGTAATAATATAGAACAATGATAACAATATGACTTAGTAAAAGTTATTTAAAATTTTTGAATTATTTCTGGAATTTTCCATTTAATATTTTCAGATCCCTGATGACTACAGGTAAGTGAAAGTGTAGAAAGTAAAACTCCAGGTAAGAAAGTGAAACTACAGCATATGATTAGGTAATTCAGGAGCTCATCACTCACAAGCTTTTGTTATAAATCTTCTGTAAGTGCAGAGAGATTTGCCCCTCCCTTGGGAGTGAACAGCATCATGTGGAACTAGCTTCTAAAAGCGAGAAAGGCTAGCACAGGTCTACTGTGGGCACTGATCTACACCAAATGCTGCTGCATTTATTATAGATTTGAAGGCTCTACCTCACAGACTCCGTGGAAACTTGTTTAAGACCATGGGGAAGAGAAGTTTCAAGTCATACAAATCACAGTTACTTAAAGTTACTCGTAAAAACAAACTAGTGAACAGTATCTTAACATTTTTCATTACATGGTCAGAAGCAGTTCCAGTAAATGGTAAAATGTACACAGGTCCTCTCTATATTCACCATGAGCATGAGTCCAGTCTTTCTTTCTTTCTTTTTTTTTTTCAGTGTACTGAAGATTGAACTCAGAGGCATTCTACCTCCAAGCTACACTCTGAGCCCTTTTTATTTATTTATTTATTTTAACGTGCTTTTATTGGTGCATTGGAGTCTTACATTGCAATGAATTTTAAATTTTTTTATTTTGAAACAGGGTCTTGCTAAGTTGCTGAGGTTAGCCTCAAACCTTTGAGCCTCCTGTCTCAGCCTCCCAAGTACTGGGATTACAGGCGCACACCACCAGGCCCCGCCCACAAGTCCTTTCTTGACCAATGTTGCCATTCGCTCCATTTACAGGAAGTAATTTTCTTAACAGTCAAATTTTATGTGAAATAAAACCATTTAAAAGTTTAATAGTCTGGCACAGAGTGGTTATTTAATAAATGTTTTCTAAGTCGTAACTGGTTGAATAAATAATAAATAACATGGTTTCCATCCTTATGACTCTGGGCAAATTTTATTCATAGATTATTATTAGATGCTTACTTGTGAAGTAGGTGCTCAAAGTGATGCAAAGAAAAAGAAATTAAAGCTGTGTAGTCTCCTCCTCTTTTCTTTCTCTAACCTTTCATCACTGTTAGAGGTCCTGAAACATTACCAAGATTGTGGGTTTGGTGATCATCATGGAAAGATATTTAACCTTCATATGAAAACTCTTAGCTTATTTCATGAGAGAATGCCTATTGTTCACATATAGTCTTTAAAAATACTTTTGCTGGGTTTAATATTCTTTCATTACATTTTAGATTTGGTTCTATTCATTTTGGATTTTACTGTTGCTCTTACAAATGTCATTCACTAGTTGAGTTGTCATTACTTTTATTGTTAGGTTGTTTTAAAAAATATTCATAGCCTTTGGTGTTTAGTAATTTCACTATTATATGTCTTGGATTCTCTTTATTTTCTTAAATCCTGCCAGGGTTTTTTTAATACAAGATATTTGTGTTTTCTATCAATTATTTATAATTCTCATACAATACCTCTTTTTTTTTTCGGTACCGGGGATTGAACCCAGGGGCATTTTTACCTCCAAGCTACACCCCCGGCCCTATTTTTTATTCTTTATTTTGAAACCGGGTCTCACGAAGTTGCGGAGGGCCTCACTAAGTAGCTGAGGCTGGCCTCGAACCCGGATCCTCCTGTCTCCTCCTCCTAAGTACTGGGATTACAAGCGTGTGCCACCACGCCCAGCCCACAATACCTCTTAAAAAATATTACTGTAACCTTTCTCTCCTCTGCCCACCATACCTCTTCTGTTTTCTCTTTGTACAACTGCAATTAAAAATTTTAGGTGAGAGGTAATCTGTTTATCTGGATCAGAAGATTCAATAATGTTAAATTGTCAATTCTTCCCAAGTTGATCTATAGATTCAATGGAATTCCAATCAAAATCCCCCAAAGCTATTTTGTCAATATTGACAAACTGATGCTAAAGTTTATATAGCAATACAAAAGAACAAGAATAGCCAGACGTTACTTGAGAATGACAAAATTGGAGGACTCACAATGTTCAGTGATTTTTAAGCTGCATCAATTTAAGATGTAGGTTTATTGGCCAAAAAACAGATTTTTTAATTTTAAAATTTTAAGCATTGTTTAGAACCAGAAAGTAAGGAAACACATAAACACTAAAATAAAAAACCTGCACTTGTGGGGAAATGTCAGAGACATAGAAACCAACTGGAAGGAATCCCAGCGGCCAACTCTGAAACAATTTGAACAATAAAATGAATAAATAGTATTGCATTATTACCCCAAACATAAAGCAAATACTTGCAAGTACATACTGTAGAAATAAATGATAAAATAAACAATAAGAAATTAGAACCAATTCCCAAATGTAACCAAATTCTAAGTGATGTTTGTATTCTAAGTAATTTATGTATGGAGCATAACTCCCTACTCCTTGGTCATTAGCCACACGTAGTCCAAGGAGTATAGAATGGAGAATGGGGGGAAACAATAGCTTTTCAGTGGAGAAACCTGAAGAGCACTTCCTTCCTTTGGTGTCATGAAGGTCATCATCAACAGTGATGTTCTATCAAGTCATCTATACCTGACATATGCGATGCATGTGGCCAATGACTTTTATTTCTGTGGCACTCCTTCCCAAATCCTAATGCTAGTCTAACCACAGGAATAATATCAGATACATCCCAATGGAGGAACAATCTAGAAAACACCTGCTAGAACTCCTCAAAACCATCAAACTCCTTCAAATCAAGACAAATCTGAGAAACTGCCATGACCAAGAGAAGCCTAAAAAGGTATGAAAGCTAAATGGGATGTGGTTATCCTAGGTCAGATCCTAGAAATTAAAAGGAACATGAGATTAAAAGTAAGGAAATTCAAATGTATTGGCTTTAATTAATAATAATGTATTGATATATGAGATCATGAATGGAAAGAAATGTTCCTTCTTCATATACAAAGTTTATAATATTGAAAACTGAGTGTGGGAACTGTCTGTACTACCTATTTTGTTAAATCTAAAACTCTCTGGAATAAAAGGTAAAAGAAGTATTAGAGCCAGGCATGGTGGCGCACATCTGTAATCCCAGTATTTGGGAGGCTGAGACAGGAGAATTCAAGGCTCAAAACCATCCTCAGCACCTTAGTGAGGATCTCAGGAACTTAGTATTAGGCTTTTTCAATCAATGTTCTTAAACTCTTTCTCTTTTCCATGCTACTCTCCCCACCTTGTACTCTGGGAATTTTTTTTTTTTTTTGTGGTACTGGGGGTTGAAACCAGGGGCGTTCTACCTCCAAGCTACATCCTCAGCCCTATTTTTTATTCTTGATTTTGAAACAGGGTCTCCCTAAGTTGCGGAGGGTCTCACTAAGTAGCCGAGGCTGAATGTGAACACAGATCCTCCGGTCTCAGCCTCACAAGTACTGGCATTACAAGCATGTACCACCAAGCCCGGCGAAATTTTTAATCTACATCCCAGTTCACTAATTCTCTCTTCAACTCAGTATAAAATGCTCATTACTCTCTAAATTGTGGCTTTTAGTATTTTTTCATTATTGGAATTTCTCTTTCATTTTGCTTCTTTTAAAAATGTGCCAGTGTTCATCATTCTCAGTTTCTTATGGATATTATTGAGCTTATCTATTTTTATTGTCTGCATAATCATTTAACAACATGTTCTAAAAATCCCAATAGCTAATGCTTATGTGAATGTGTTTCTGTTGCTATTCCTATTGGTTTTGTTTTATAGTGCCTGTTTCTTTGAATGTTGGTTTTGGTGACGGCTTACTATTTGTTGTTGTCGTTAAAACATCATTTGTAGGGAAAGATTTTTTGAAGACTAGAATCGAAGTGTCTTCATTCAGAGAAGATTACTGTATGCTTTTTTGACTATTCTGGGAATGCTTTTCTCCAGTTCATGGCTGAAGTTTGCCTGGATGATCCAGGTAATAGGATCACACTCTGTGACCCACCCATCATTTCTCACATTTTTGTTGTTCTTTCTTTTTCACATGCTCTGTTTAGTGCCAGTCCACTGGGTTATGTGATTAGGTGGATTTGCTTCTGGCTTATCTTTTATTGTAAGCACTGAGCGCTTTGAAAATTCTCTCAAGGTAAAGAGGTTCTTCGAGGTGGCCACTGAGACTCATCCTCCACCTGTCTCACCTGATGAGGTTGCCAGACCGAAGCCCAAGTCTTCAGGGATCAGCGCATTCTTCACATCAAAAGTGATTTCAGTGTATGCCTATGTTTCCCTTATATTTCTCTTATGTTTTGTCCTGGTGGTACTATTCTCTTTTGTTAGCTGGTTCTTGATTTTGAGGATACTTTGAATAGTTTGTTCTTGCACTTAAGTTTTGAGAGGGAGGTATAGCTTGAATTACCTAGCCCACACTTCAAGGAAAGCAAGACTCCAAATCATTTTTTCATTAAACAATTAAGTGCTTATTTTGTTCCTAGTGCTGTTTTAGATGCTGGTCAGAAACAAACAAGACAATAATCTCTGTTTTCAAGGAGCTCATATGTGACTAACAAAGATAAAAAATATTTTAAAAATCCAGAAAAAACAGTGTCATTTCAGACATCAATGTTAGATTATTATAATCAAGGTGGTTTTATTAATGATGGGGACGGATGAGTTTGTGGAGTTCAGTACTCCTGGGGACAGTTTACAACAATTCAATGGAAGTAACTCAATATGAAAGATAGGATTTCCAAAAAATATGGATTCAGTTGAATTTAAGAACTATAAGTTTAAAGTAAATCCAATAGGTATAATTGATAATTTTCCTATTAATACTCGACTGCTCAGGCATAAGAAAAAGAGAAACATATATTAATTTCCATGGTGATATGCTATATACATTCCCAACCCACCCAAAAACCATTCTAAGTACAAATCTAATTGCTAAATACTTCTTTACAATGTCATATAAATATTAAAATTTTAACATACTGAACAGTACTAATCTTGTATTAGTTTCTTGTTTAACTCAGGGCCTTGACAACATGTGGGCTTAAGTAAAGATAAAATAATACTTATTAACTTTATTAAGTTATTATATCTTCTCAAAGAAACAATTGTTGGCCTTGTTGGTTTTTATGTTGTATTTTAGTTTTACTATTTCATTGATTTTTTCCCCTTAAAAATTATTCTCAGGCACACAGCCAACATCATGTTGAATGGGGAAAAACTACGAGAGTTCCCCTTAAAAACAGGGACAAGACAAGGGTGTCCACTGTCACCACTCCTTTTCAATATAATACTAGAGACTCTAGCCAGAGCAATAAGGCAAGAGAAGGAAATCAAAGGAGTACAAATAGGAAAAGAAGAAATGAAACTATCTTTATTTTCAGATGACATGATATTAAACTTAGAAGACCCAACAAACTCAACAAAAAGGCTGACAGAACTGTTCAACAAATTCAGTAAAGTGTCTGGATACAAAATCAATCTTAAAAAATCAGAAGCTTTTCTATATGCCAACCATAAATCCACTGAAAAAGAAATCCAGAAAACATTTCCACTCACGATATCCCCCAAAACAATAGAATACTTAGGAATAAACCTAACCAAGGATGTAAAAGACCTCTACAAGGAAAATTATAAAACATTGAAAAAAGAAATTGAAGAACATCTTAGAAGATGGGAAGACCTCCATGCTCTTGGATAGGCAGAATAAATATCATCAAAATGGCCATTCTTCCAAAAGTGATCTACAGATTCAATGCAATACCCATTAAATTACCAAGGTCTCTCTTCACAGACATTGAAAAATCAGTCCGTAAATTCATTTGGAACAACAAAATCCAGAATAGCCAAAGTAGTTCTCAGCAACAAGAACCATGCAGGAGGCATCACAATACCTGACTTCAAACTATACTACAGAACCATCATAATAAAAACTCCATGGTATTGGCAAAAAAGCAGACACATAGACCAATGGAGCAGAATAGAAGACTCAGAAACAAATCCGCACACTTACAGCCAATTGATTTTAGACAAAGGAGCCAAAACCCTACACTGGAAAAAAGATAGCCTCTTCCACAAATGGTGTTGGCAAAACTGGTTAACCACATGCAGACAAGTGGAAATAAACCCCACCTTCTCACTCTGCACAAGAGTCAATTCAAGATGGATCAAAGACCTGGAAATTAGACCAGAGACCTTGCAGCTACTTGAAGAGGGCATAGGTCCAACTCTTCAACACATAGGCATAGGCAAAAACTTCCGCAACAAGATCTTAAAGGCACGAGACATTAAAAGGAGGATCAATACATGAGATTGCATTAGACTGAAGAGCTTCTGCACAGCAAAGGAAGCTATCTAAAACCTCAACAGAGAGTCGACAGAATGGGAGAAGATTTTTGCCAGCTACTCCTCTAATAGAGGACTAATATCTAGAATATACAAAGAACTCAAGAAACTCACCGCTAAAAACACAAACAACCCAATCAAAAAAATGGGCAAGTGAGCTAAATAGGCACTTCACAAAAGAAGAAATACAAATGGCCAATAAATGTATAAAAAAAATGTTCAACATCATTAGCAATCAGAGAGATGCAAATCAAAACTACCCTGAGATTTTTACCTAATCCCAATTAGAATGGCAATCATTAAAAACACAAACAATAACAAATGCTGGCGAGGATGTGGAGGAGTAGGAACTCTAATACACTGTTGGTGGGATTGCAAATTAGTGCAACCACTTTGGAAAACAGTGTGGAGGATCCTCAGAAGACTGGGAATGAACCTACCATATGACCTAGCAATACCATTTCTAGGTATCTATCCAAAAGAATGGAAACCAAATTACCAGACTAATGCATGCATATCTATGTTTATAGATGCACAATTTACAATTGCCAAACTATGGAACCAGCCAACATGCTCATCAACAGATGAATGGATTACAAAACTATGGGATATATACACAATGGAATTTTATGCAGCCATCAAGAAGAACAAAATATGTCATTTTCAGAGAAATGGATGGAATTAGAGAACATTATGCTTAGTGAGATTAGTCAGTCACAAAAAGTGAAAAGTTGGATGCTCTTCCTAATATACAGAAGCTAGGGAGAATAGGGCATAGCAGGGACTCCCGACAAAGAGAAAACCTCAAATGAGTAAAGAAGGAGACCTAACTGAGGGAGATGGGAGGGGGAAAAGGGAAACACTGTAATGCATAGGATGTACATACACAAATATATCAAAGTCAACTACTATGCTAAACATGAGAAGGAGGGAAGGGGGAGAGAATGGGGGTGGGTATTGGGATAGGGATAACTGACCAATGTGTGCATGTATACTTCTACTACCCTAAAATCCATCAAGATATATGATTACAATGCACCAATAAAACATTATTAAATAAAAATTCTCTTCTTTCTATTCTCTTTTGCTTTTTAAAATAAACATGGAATCTTAGATGATTGATTTTTCAATCTTCAAAATACTTCCAGCCTTTTTCTTTCCTAATATATACAAAGAAGACTATATATTTTAGAATGTTAGCTACATTCTATAAATGTTAATATGTGAGCTCTTCATTATCATTCAGTTAAAATATTTTCTAATTTTCTTGTGGCATCTTTTTTGACTAGTGTATTATTTAGAAATTTGTTGCTTAATTGCTAACATTTGGTGATTTTCTAGTTATCTCCTCTCATTAATTTCTAGTTTAATTCCACTATTGGCAGAGTACATTCTCTGAGTAAAAGCTTTCCTTTGAAAATTTTAAGGCTTCTTTTATGATGCAGCATATGGTTAATATTGGTAAATGTTCCATATGCAGATGAAAAAATATGTATTTTGTTGGTGGTGAAATCAATATTCTATACATTCCAATTAATTTAAATTAGTTAATTAGGTTTTTGTCCATTTATATCATTTTATCTTCCTATAAGCTCTTGAGAATGTTGTATGCCAAAGTCTCTCACTATGATTATAGATTTGTGTACTCTTTTTAAATTATCACTTTTATTTTTATTGAACACATATTAATTTTTAATTGTTAACAGTTTTCTGGTGCATTGATTCTTACATAATTATGAAATATTCATTTTTATTTCTAGAAATGCTGACTGCATTAGAATCTGCTTTGATATTAATACAAAAATGGTGTATTTCTTTTGGTTAGTACTGTCATGATGTTTAATTTTCATTTTTTCACTTTAAAATATGTTGTTCCTTATATTTAAGATGTTTTTCTCATAAGCAAAAAGTATTTATTTTCATTTAAATTAAACATCTTTTGTTTTCCTTATTGTATCTGAATCTTTTTTCTTCTTTTAAACTGCTGATTGTGTGTGTGTGTGTGTGTGTGTGTGTGTGTGTGTGCAGTACTAGTGATTGAACCCAGGAGTATTCTACCTTTGAGTTACATGCCCAACCCTATTTATTTATTTATTTATTTATTTATTTATTGAAACAGGACCTCACTAAGTTGCTGAGGACCTTGCTAAGCTGCTGAGGCTGGCTGTGAACCTGTAATTTTCCTGTTTCAGCCTCCCAAGTACTGGGAATACAGGCATGTACCATCACGCCAAGCTCTGCTGTTCTTTTTTTTAGCAAAAATTTCTCTTGCATTTTATTTCTATGAAAACATTTTATTTCAAAGTGTATTTTTGTTGGCTATGATATACTAAGTGATCAACTCTTTCAGCACATTAAATATGATAGTCATGATATTCCATTTTACTCTGGCTTCTATATTTCTATTGAGAATTCAGCTCCCAGTCTTATTTCTTCTTTAAAAGCAATATTTTTTTTTCTCTCTTTCTGCTTTTAAAATACCTCTGAATCTGGTGATTGGAGAGCAGAGGCAGGAGCCATCTTGGTGAGCCGATGTTGGAGATAGCAGCTGCCAAAATCTGGTGGCTCTCAGAAAATAACTCCAGCAAAGAAGAAGCTAAATCCTGTGGAGCCAGTGACTGCAGAGAAGCAACACGTGAAAGCAATGGCATTCTTCTATCCACATTCAAAAACCTCATGACCATGAATCTCCAGACTTCCTAGCCAAACCAGCTAGCAAATTCCTGCAACTGCAGCTAAACTTATTGGGACTGAGAAACTACAGACTCTTCCTGCAGGGACCAGAATGGCTACAACCAGCCTCATCAAGATCACTATGAATCTACAGACCATCAAGCCAAATTGTCCAGTGAACTCCTGGGACTGCAGCTGAACATGACTGGACCGAGAAACTACAGACCCTTCCCGCTGGGATTCAAATGGCTACAACAAAGCTCATCAAGACTTTGAGTTTACAAAACATCCCAGCAAAAGGCTGCATGGTTGCAGGGACTCACTTGGCAATGAACAAATCCATGGGGTCTGTGAGTTTGCAAAGCATCCCATTGTACATGGGATCAGGGGCTACAGTAGGACACAGCAGAAGTGTGCATTAGCAGACGGTCCCTAGGGACACTTGGGCAGTACCTAGATTAAGCAGTTGGCCTTGCCCATTTGAGGTCTCCAAAGATGATCTCAGGATCATCAGCAGCAGTATCTTTGGGGTGAAATAACTAGGCAAATGTGCCACAGGCTCAGAAGGCTATATAAACTGTCACCATGAAGTATTTGGACACCAGGAGTACCAAGATGATCTTAGCTGCCTAGAGTAGCAGTGGTGTCCCTGGGGCTAAATAACTCATGACCCAGGCTCAGAATGTTATAATCTCTCCCCTGGTGGAGTTTGGAACCCAAAAACAGGGAGGACAGGAATGAGCAGGGTTTTATATGATCACAGCTGGCAGAGCAGTAGCAGTGTCCCTGAGGCAATTTGACTTAGACAGCCACATCCCAGGCTGGGAATGCTACAAACTCTCAGCAGGCAGAGTTTTTGGCCTGGTGATCATGGAGGACAATGGTTGACAGGGTTTCATGTAGTTGCAATCAGAAGAACAGCAGTGATGTCCCTGGGGCATCAAAGCTCAGCCAGCTGGACTACAAGCTCTGGCCCTGCTGAGCTTGGGCCCGGTGACCACAGAGGCCAGAGGAAAGTGGTCGTCAGGGTTTTACCTAATCACAACCAGTAGAGCAATAGTGATGTACTTGGGGAATTAAATCTCAGCCAGCCAGGCTGCAGCCTTGGAATCTTATAGTCTCAGGCTCTACTGAGTTAGGGCCTAGAAAACATGGAGGCCAATCATAGACTTTTCTAAGAACTATATCTGGTTAAAGAGGTTCTGGGGAACTAACTGAAAATTCTGATTATGTGAGACATATTCATTGAGGCAAATATATACCCCCAGCATAGGACTTATTATAAATGGACAACAAATAGACATAGGACTCCCACACAAAGAGAAAGAGGATGCCAAGACAACAGGGATACAAACCTAAGAATCCCAAACTCATAAGAATTAAGACCACTGAGCAAACAATAAACTCCCACAACTCGACAACAATGGAGATCACTAATACAGAGCTGCAGAAAATGCCAGAACAAGAATTCAGAATTTTGACTTGCAATATGATCAAAGACCTTAGAAATGAAATCAGAGAATATAGAGGTTATAAAAGAACATATTAATAAAGAAACTGAAGACCTAAATAAGAACAAAAGGGTGACCCTGAGGAAAATGAAGGAGACAATAAATGAAATAAATACCTCAGTAGAAACCACCTCTGGCAGACTAGAGCACATGGAAAATAGAGTCTGACTCCTGGAAGACAGCTCATTCAAAAAATTGGTCTCAGTAAGCACCAAATAAATACCAGAGATCTAAAGTCACAGATTAAAAAGCATAGACTAGCAATGTGGATTAAAGACCATACTCCAACTATATGCTGCTTGCAAGAAACTCACCTTACAGGCAAAGATATTCATAGGCTAAAGGCAAAAGGATGGAAAAGATATTCCATGCAAATGGAGATCGAAAACAAATAGAAGTAGCAACTCTTATATCTGACAAAGCTAAAACTTAGAAGAGATAAAGTTGGTCATTTCTTATAATAAAAGGAAAAAACAGCAAGAATATATAATGATAGTCAACATTTATTCCCCAAATATGGGTACACCACATTTATAAAGCAAACCTTACAAGACATTAAGACTCATATAGATCCCAGTACAATATTACTGGGAGACTTCAATACCTCTCTCAAACCACTAGATTGATCTTCAAGACAAAAGATCAGTAAAGACTCTTCATACCTAAAGAACACTATGAACCAAATGGACCTAATAGACATATACAGAATATTCCAATCAACAACAGCTAATACACATTCTTCTCAGCTGCTCATGCAAGCTTTTCCAAAATAGATCATATTCTTGGCCACAAAGCAAGTTCCAGCAAATTCTAATACTGTAACATAATTCTGTGCATTTTTTCTGATCATAATGGAATCAAAGTAGAAATCAACAACAGGATGACTCAAAAGTATTACATAAATACATGGAAATTGAATGATACACATTTGAATGAGGACTAGATCACAACAGAAATAATGGGAGAAATAAAAAAAATCCGAGAATGAAATGAAAACTTTGAAGGTGGTTTTAAGAGGAAAATTTATGGCACTGAGTACCTACATAAGAAAAACAGAAAGTCACCAAATAACCTAATGATACACCTCAAGTCCCTCAGAAATCAGGAACAGAATAATCATAAAGAAAGTACAAGGTGGGAAATAATTAAAATCAGAGCAGAAATCAGTGAAATAGAAAACAACAACAACAAAGAATGCAGAAGATCAACAAAAAAAAAGCTGGTTCTTTGAAAAGATAAACAAGCTTGATAGCCAACCTAACAATAGGAAGAGAATCAACCCAAATTACTAAAATAAGAAATTAAAAAGGAGACATCATCACAGACAATGGGGAAATCCAGAGGATATTCAGAAACTATTTTGAAAATTTACACTCAAATATACAAGAAAACAAAACAAAAAAACCCCCAGATTTATAGATACATACAACCTACCTAAATTAAACCAAGAGGATATAGAAATCCTAAACTGACCAATAGCAAGCAAAGAGATAGACACTACAATAAAAACCTTCCATCAAAGTAAAGTTCAGGTATAGATGGATTCCCAGCTGAATTCCTCAAAACATTTATAGAACTAAATCAAATCATTCACAAATTAGTCTGTGAAATAGAATTCTTTCAAATTCATTCTGTGAAGCCAGTACTCCTTTAATACCAAAACCAAATAAAGAAACCTCAAGAAAAGAAAATTATAGACCAATATCTCTGATGAACATACATGAAAAAATTCTAAACAAAATGCTAGTAATATGTATTCCAAAATCATATCAAGAAAATCATATAACATGACCAAGTTGGTTTCATTCCAGGGATGCAAGGCTGGTTCAACTTATGCAAATTAATACATGTAATTCACCACATAAATAGAACCAAGGACAAAAATCATATGATTGTCTCAATAGATGCTGAAAAAGCATTTGACAAAATACAACACCTTCCATGTTAAAATCAGAATTGAAAAAACTTACCTCACATCACTGTAGAAAATCAGAATTGAAGAGACTTACCTCACATCATAAAGGCAGTATACAATTCACCCAAAGCCAGCATCGTATTAAATGGGAAAAAACTGCAATAATTCCCTTTAAAACAGGAACATGACAAAGATTCTCACTATCACCACTCCTTTTCAATACAGTACTCAAGCCTAGCCAGATCAATACAGCAAGAGAAGGAAATTAAAGGAATACAAATAGGAAAAGAACAACTGAAATTATCTCTATTTGCAGGTACCATTATCCTATACTTAGAAAATCCCAATATGTCAACAAATGTCTTCTGGAGCTGATTAACAAATTCAGCAGAGTACCAGGATACAAAAATGAATCTACAAAAATCTGTAGCTTTTCTGTATGCTAACCATGAATCCACTGAAAAAGAAATCCAGAAAACAATTCTATTCACCATAACTTCAGAAACAATAAAATACCTAGGAGTAAATCTAAGCAAGGTGGTAAAAGACCTTTACAATGTAAATTATGAAACACTAAAGAAAGAAATTGAAGAAAAACTTAGAAGATGGAAAGATCTCCTATGCTCTTGGATAGGCAGAATAAATATTATCAAAACAGCCATTCTACCAAAAGGGATCTACAGATTCAATGCAATCCCTATTAAAATACCAATGCCATTCTTCATAGAGCTAGAAAAATCAGTATTAAATTTCATATGGAAAAACAAAAGACCCAGAATAACCAAAGTAATTCTCAGAAATGAGAACTGTATAGAGGTATCACAATACCTGACTTCAAATTATACTACAGAGCTCCTCTGATAAAGGGCTAATACTTAGAATATACAAAGAACTTAAAAAAAACAACAACAACAACAAATAACCCAATCAAGAAATGAGCAATTGAACTAAATAGACATTTTGCAAAACAAGAAATACAAATGGCCAATAAATATATGAAAATATGTTCAACATCATTAGTAATCAGGAAGATGCAGGTCAAAACTACACTGAAATTTCATCTAACCCCAATTAGAATGACAATCATCAAGAAGTCAAACAATAAATGCTGGTGAGGACAGGGGAAAATAGGAACTCTTATACAGTGTTGATGAGATTGCGAATTAGTGCAGCCACTATGGAGATCAGTGTGGAGATTCCTCAGAAAACTAGGAATAGATCCACCATACAATCCAGCTATATCACTCCTGGGTATCTTTCCAAAGGGACTGAAATCAAAATATCATAGTGATACATGCATATCCATGTTTACAGCAGCACAAGTCAAAATATACAAATTATGGAACCAACCTAGTTGTCCGTCTATAGATGAATGGATTACAAAATTATGAGAAATACACACAATGGAATTCTACTCAGCAATAAAAAAAAAGAACAAAATTATGTAATTTTCAGGAAATTGGACAGACCTGAAGAACATTATGTTAAGTGAGATTAGCCAGTCACAGAAAACGAGGGCCATATGCTTTCTCTCATATGGAAGCTAGGGAGTAATCGGGATACCAGAGAGACTTAGATAATGGAGGAGAAACACTGGTGGAACTAGGGAGGTGGTCTATGGGAGGGTGGTGTTGGCAGGAGGAGGGAGAATTAATGAGGGAAACACCTCCATTGACATTATGTACGTATGTGAGAATACCAATGATAATCTCAATATCATGTATGGGGAAGGGGAGGGAATGTGGTGGGAGCCGGGTGAAGCTCACCAAGTGCTATGTGCATGTATGTCACTATCATTCTGATCTACACTATGATGTGAGACTACCTTACCGTGTACCAATAAAAGTATATATAAAAAATAATGTCACATAAATGTGATTTAAATAAAATTCCACAGTAGGTATAATAGTGAGAAAATTCATTAAAAAATAAAAAGTACCTCTATTTCTTACCACCACCTTTCTCCCAACCTGCTCTCATCTCTCAGCATTTTATTACAATGTGCAAAGTGAAGTTCTTTATATTTGTCCTACTGAGGTTTACAGAGGAATCTTATGCTGATATTTTTCAGTTCAGAAAAATTATTTGGCCTTATCTCTTCAGTCCACTATTTATTTATTTATTTATTTGCTACTGGGACTGGAACCCAGGGCCCAACACATGCTAGATAAGTGCTCAACCATCGAGTTACATCCTCAGTCATTTAGTCTACTATTCAATATATTTTAGATATTGTAAATTTTAGTTTCAAATCTCCCTAATCTTCCAAATATCTCAGACTGTAGGCCTGTGCCACTTTGCCTGACTAATTTAGAATCTTATGGTTCATTCTACTGATCGTTTTGGTTTTTCCCTACCACACCCTAAACATTCTTAACTATTTCTGCCAAGTTCTAAATGGCATATCATGAATGCGCCCAAACTTGTTCTCAGCTACCATATTTCATCCAGTAGTGGATGCTCTGAAGTCTTCCCAATACCCACATGCACCTGGCTCATCAGCACTCCGTACCCGGGTCCCTGCCCATTGCTTCCACTTCCTGTTGAGGACCCCAGTGTATCTTGTCCCACCATGATATTTTTCCATATCTAAAAAAACTCCCTCCTTTTAGCTGAGATTACTATTTTCATCTGGCTTAATCATATTTAAGGAAATTTTGTAAAAAAAAAAAGCAAGACTTTATTAAGTTTGCTTCTGCAGACAGCCCTGTGATTGGAACTTGAATCCATAGGAAGGAGACTTGGGAGCCAACCATTAAGACAGGACACATGCCAACTTCCCATCCCCCACCTTTGAATTCATTCTCCTGCTGCCCACTTATTCCTCCAAAATGTAATAATAATATGATGTTTTATTTTTACTACATTTACTTCTTTTAAGAACTATTCTAGACCCCAGCATGAATTTAATAGCTGCTAATTACTAGCAATGCATGATATATATTTTGCTATTTTTAAAAATATATAAATCATTTGTTGTACCTTGAATAGAATTATAAAAGAAGCAACCAAGTAATTTCTTATTATTACTTATTTAGCTTATAACAATATTTGTAATTGCTATAATAAAACCAGACTCATTTGTTTAAAAGTTTTAATGATTTGGCCTTGGATCCGATATCTGCAAGATGAAATCCAATCCAGAGCACTTTATTTCTCATGTCAACTTCCAAAGTATCTTGCAATAATCATTTTTATCAAGATCAAAACTAGAAATGTTCATGATTAAAGGATTACTGTTTCAGTCTGAATTCTCATTGCTATGACCCAAACACCTGACATGCAAAACTTAAAGGAAGAAAGGTTTATCTGCTCACGGATCTGGAGATTTCAGAGATTATAGTCCATTTGGGGCGGGCTTCCAAGCAGGAGTCATGGCTGCACATGCTCAGGGCATCATGGCAGAGAGCAGAGAGTACAAGAGTCAGAGAGAAATACTGCAGCTGGGAGGGCCTAGGACACATGCTGTACCTGGCCATTCCCCTGGGGACCCATCCCCTCCATCCCTGCTCTGTTTCTGAACTTCTGTGCTCTAGGGGATATTTTAAGTCCAAGTCATAACAATTATGATATTATTCTTGGGTCTAATTAAGTGCTTTGTAAAAGATGAAATTCTTTCGTTTGCAACAACATAGATGAACTGAAGGCCGTTATGTTAAGCGAAGTAAACCAGGCATATAAAGACAACTACTTCATGATCTTGCTCATATGTTCAATCTAAAACAGTTGATTTCATAAAAGTTGAGAGTAGAATAGTGGTAACCAGAGACTGAGATGGGTAGAGTGAAGGGAAGGATGGAGAAAGGTTGGTTAGTGGTACCAAATTATAGTTAGAAAAATAAGTTTTGTAGTCCTATTGCATAATGGGGTGACTCAAACCCTGTCCTTTTGGGGTTATATGAGGGTTTCATTCTATAGGTGTGATTGATTAAACCATTGGCCATTGGTGATCAACTTCACCTTCAGCCTTTCTCCCTTCCCTAAAGGTTGGGGGTAGAGGAGGAACTGAATGTCCCTGCCCTCTAATCTTTTCTAGGTCTTTCTGTTGGCCAGCCATCTCCCTGAAGCTACCTAGTGGTTACTGGCCCTCAGTCAGCTCATTAGGATATGAAAACATACTCTCTCTTTGAAGATTCTAAGTATTTGGGGAGTTATATCCCACTTAATGGGGAAGAAGACCAATATATGTTTTTTACAATATCACATGCTCTCTATGAATGGGCCTTACTTCTGATTTTTGGATTCAGCCAAGTCCATTCCCAGTAAAGGGCAATGATACTTGCCTTTTCTCCTGAACACTCATGATTTACTTTTACATCTTGTCCAGGTCTTTATCATAAGATTCATATTGTGCCATTCAATCTAATGGGGCTCCCTGATCGGTCTATATAATATTATCATCTTTCATTATAATCATAGTATTTATTATACTATAAGTGATCGATTTTGTATTATGCTTAATCTTTAACTCATGCAGCCTCCCTGAGAAGGAAGCCCTTGGCTGCTTTGATCAGTGCTCTGTCCCTAGCACCTTGGAGAGTGGCTGGTCGCAAGACAGGATCAGTGAACATCTATTCTCTGAATAAAGAAATGGGAATCCAGTGTACTTATGTGAACAAGACTCAAATACTTTGGAGCATTGTATTCTAAAGTGTCAATTGCAACAAACAGGCATACAGAAGAAACACAAAAGGTATTTTAGGAGTAAGCTGAGATTAATAAGGCAGAATTCAGGCTGAAAATGTTTAAAAATATTAGGGTTTAAAGATTTGAGGTGTAGGGACTACTTATCCTTAACAAAAGGGAGCTTTTAATAATTCCCACTTCCAAATTCCATGTTATTATTATTAGCGGTAAAATGGGATGAGGAAGAGAAGCAGGTGGTCTTAATTCCATCTGTAATAAATCTCAACTATTAACCATTTGATGAAACAGGAAATCTGTGTGGTATTGACTGCTCTTACCGATAATAGATTTCATTTTTAATCTTCTCAGAAAATGTAGTCAGCTCTGTCCTTGCTCTTAAGGGTCATTCAAAAGGCTAGATTATAAAGGCACAGCTCCTACTCTGAAAGACAACAATTGGGGAGTCCTGATGCACTGTCCTCAGGGCAAGCAATCAGGCCTGCCATTACTTCTCTCATATGCAGGCAATGAAAGGCAAAGAGAAACAAACATATTTCTGCTAGAGCACAAAGTTCCAAACTTTCCCTAAGCTTTTCTCTTAAGGGTCTGAGTCATAAGGCCTGCTCAAGTTCTCTTGATCATTTCCCCCCACAGGTAACAGATGAGAGAAAGATAAGGATCTCTAGAAGATCAAAATGCAGGAACAAATAACTTTAATGAAAAGAACAGCAGGATGACAAAATGAACTGAATAGTATTTGAAGCCCTCCAGCATTTCTAGCTCTGGGTATAAAATAGAATAGGGATTCTTTCCTACAAGAAATGAACTTTTATCCTGGGGTGACAAACCAATATTCTTGGAAACTTAGCAAATAGCAATTTGCCTAATGGATAACATGCTCAAAATAATTATTACAAATTTTTATACCTTTTCTTTTCAACCTTCTGGTAGCCTGTTACAGAATCTCCTAGATTTCCTGAAGTGCTGTACTGAGAATAGATTCTATTTCCCTTTTTGTCTATTTTCTAAAGGCAAACTTTTTTGCAAAGTGACAAAGGTTACCCTGATGGATGCTTCAACTTTCATAAGCTTTATGTCTTAGGTGGAAATTGAAGAAATTTCTCTCTTTCCTACCTGTCTTCCATATTTTAACTTCGGCTTTTGCTTTCAGCAAGAGCAAACATACAGTTTACTTTTTTAAAACAATGATACGTCATTACCCATATGCTTTGAGTTAATTCCCATAATCGAAATTATTTCATCAGAGGGTCAAATTTGTATTAGCTAGAACTTTAAAAAGTGTCAAATTGTTTTCTCACAAATTTAATAAATTTTCACCTGCCAATATAAAAAGGAAAGAAGTCATTAAAATATAATCAGATTTTCTACCTTTCAACACCACAGACTTTCATATTAACCTATCATAAACTTACTAGAATGCTACTGGTAACAGAGGTTCTATTTTCAATATAGAAAATGAACACCACACAATGGTGTTTAACAAACATCAATGGTGTTTAAACTCTCTGTGTGACAATTCCTGAGGAAATCATGCAGCCAGAAACATGGAATATCATCACATTAATAAAGAGCTATTAGATTAACATAAAATATTACTATATTATATTCATGCTAGTTTTTCAAAATAATACAATATTCTTAGCATTTAAAGATATATCATTTCAGTTTTTCCTTTGGTATTCCATCACTTTTTGATCAGTGTAATCACCTTCTATAATATACAAAGTCAAATTTTAAGAAAATTTTGTGGCAGAAGTTTAGGGAAAATATTTGGGATAACTATTATGGGCATCCATTAATTACACACACACACACACACACACACACACACACATACACCACTGTTATGAATATTTTGAATTGGAATAGATTACCAAAACTAGATTTTAGTAGAGAAATACTTTGACCCAATTTATAAAATATTAGTATATGAAGAAAATGAAATGCAAAATCCAATTACTTTTTTGTAAATATCATAAAAATCATAATATAAAATCTTAACTTACAGTTCAATTTCCACAAAGTGAGCTTTCATATACTTCACATATCAATCATTAATTGTTTCCATGCATTTGAAAACACACACAGGACATTTAAACATGTAATTATGGCAGAATAATGGTATTAAGGAATATTGATATCTTTATATAGTTGTTATATTTAATTAATACTAAGATTAATTGCCTCATTAGAATTTACAGTTTTTCTCTCTTCTTCTTGAGTCAATCTTCTTTATGCACCTCCCAGAAGGAGTTTTTTCCAAAATATGTCCAGATTTTAAGAGAAGAGTAACATGGGACACATTTTCCCTGCTACTGTTAGCAACTAGAGAGAAAACGTATGCAACAACAATTGTTGTACATTAGAGAATAGACAACATGGACCTTTGACATTTGAGAAGAAGGAAACAAATGACATGAGCGCTAGAATTGTTCTGGTTTTTCTTTGGAGGTACTTTCTCATTTATGGTGCAGTGAGAGGAATCCCACACTAAGGGGAGAGATTAAAGTAGGGAAGCTGAAGAGGTGGATGCTGTAGGGCAGAGTTCCAAAGAGGTATATGCTGCATAAAAAGGAAACTTCAGAAATGAAATTAGAGTCCCATAGAGTATTCGCTTACTTCTAAAATCTGTACATAAAGAGTGAAAAGTACATGAAACTAAGCAAATAAATGCCAGGGAGCTATAAATGAAATAATCTCAATAGCTTACCCAGACTTGAGAGAGTCAAACTCCCTATAATCTAGAGTTCATAGAGTCCTTTTTGATCACCTGGGAAATTCAGACTCCTTAATATTAAGGAGTCTCTATTGAATATAAGGGGCCTCACCTTAATATGAAGGCTAAAAAATGCATAGGATAAAGGATACTCTAGTCCTGCCATGAAAAGCTTCAAAAGTAGCATCATGAAGATCAAATTTATTGTAAGTAATAAAGCCTGCCAGAACAAGTACATAAAATCAGAACTCAAGGATGAACCAACACTGCACCCAGCAGCCAACTAAAAATTATGACCTATATCAAGAAATAGGAAGTAGGTCTATGACTAAGAGAAAAAACAGCCAAGAGAAATAGGTCCTGAAATGACAAAGATGATGGAGTTGACAGAAAAGGACTTTAAGAGCAGGGATTTAAAGAAAAGCATGAGCATGATCAATGGAAGGTTTTTAAAAGAATCAAATAGAACTAAAAAAGAGAAGTACTGGGGTGATAAATATATTAGGTGAGACTTACAGCATAGCGAACAGTACAAAAAAGATAAATGAACTGCATGACATATTGATAGAAACTACTTAATTGAAGCACAGAAGAAAAAATCAAATTTTAATAAATTGAAAAAATCCTCAGTGAACTATGGAATAGCATCAAGTGGTCTAAGATATCTGCTATTTGAATCCCAAAATGATGAGAACTCAAAGAAAATATTTGAAGAAATAATAGCAAACAATTTCTAAGTTTCCAACACCAAGCACATTGTAACAACTCGTTGCACACAAGTGATAAAGACTGCTGGAAAAAAATAAACATGATATATAGAGAATGACACCTAACTGCTTGCCAAAAATTATGCAAGCTGGAAGACATTCGAACATCTCAAGAATGCTAGAACATTTTGTTCTTCTTTATGGCTGAGTGGAACATGAAAATATTATGCTAAGAGGTTAGTCAGTCACAAAAAGTGAAAGGTCAGATATTTTCCCTCATATGCAGAAGCTAGGGAAAAACTGAGACACAGGAGGGACTCCAGACAAAGGAGGAGAAACCTTAGTGGAGGGAAGGAGCTCACCTAACTCAGGGAGATGGGAGGGGGGTAACACTTGAAGAGGGAAACACTTCAATGGACATGATGTACACACACAAACTTATCAGTGCCCATCACAGTGTCTAGCACGGGAAGGTGGGGAGGGAGAGGGAATGGGTTGGGAACCGGGAGGGCTCTATGAGTGCTGTGTGCATGTATGTCTCTATCACTCCGAACTGCATCAAGATGTCTGATTACAATGCACCAATAAAAATGCTACAAAACAAAAATTAATTTATCAAATTACAATTTTATATCCAGTAATACACAATTTTATATCCAGTAAAATGTACTGCAAATTTTATATTAAAGTAAAATGCACTGCAAAAATAACAGAAAACAATGTGTTTTAAGGTTTTTATATTTTATGTGAAATATAATATTTAAATGTAGACTAAATTAAGTTGGAGAAGAACATTGTAGATCCTATAACCGCCATGAAAATTAATAAAATGAGATATAGATAATAAGCCAAGAATGGAGATAAAATTGGATAAAAGGAAATACTCATTCCAAAACAAAGAAGAGACAGAAGAATAAAGAACAGATGTGATGAATAGGAGACCAAGAAAATGAAGGTAAATTTAAGCCTGAATTTATTTATTTTTAAGTATCCTTTTATTGGTGTCTTATAATTACACATCATAGTGAGGTTGAGTGTGATAGAAACATATATGTGCACAGCATTTGGTGTATTTCCCTATGGATCCCCCCTGCTCCCTCCCTGTCCCTGTACGTATTAATAAGATTGGAATTGATAGTTTCACATATGTACATAGCATTATGTGGACTGTTTCCTTCATCAAGTCTCCCATTTCCCTTCCCTAAATCCCTTCCTCCATTCTGCTGGTATCTTGCTTCTAAACCTGAATTTAATTTACACTACATTAAATTCTAATTAAAGGAAAGAGGTTGGATAGAAAAATCAAAACTAGACATATATTCTCTAACATAATCTATTTTAAATATGAAACGTAGGTTAAAGGTAAAAGGTGGAATTAGCGGCACCATGACAAACTTGTAAGGAAACTGGGGAAGCTAAAGCAGAAAAAAGCATACTTCAGAACAAAGAATATTATATGAGAGAAAGAGAGAGAGAGATCATTTCATAATGAAAAGGGGGTCGGTCAATTCATCAATAAAATATTTTAAATGTGTATCTAGTAATAGAGCTTCAAAATATATGAAGCAAATACTGACAGTTAAAGAGACATAGCTAAGTTTATAAGTACAGTTGAATTTTTTTTTTTGGCACTGGGGATTAAACCCAGGGTCATTCTACTTCCGAGCTATACTCCCAGCCCTATTTTTTATTCTTTATTTTGAAACAGGGTCTCATTAAGTTGCAGAGGGTCTCACTAAGTAGTTGAGGCTGGCCGTGAACCTGGATCCTCTGGTCACAGCCTCCCAGGTACTGGGATTACAAGCATGCGCCACCACGCCCAGCCAGTTGAACATTTTAACACTCCATAATTGCATATTATGGAACAGGTAGCATATTGGTATGAATATAGAATATATGAACCACCCTATCAAAGAATTTGCTATAGTAGATACTTATATAGAACACTCCGGTAGGAACAGGAAATGAACACATAAACATTTATAGATAGACTATATTTAGGGTTATAAAACCAGTCCAAATAAATTTTAAAATATTGAAATAAAATCTGTGGTTCATAGAGTACATGTGTAATCCCAGTCAGCAAATTGCTACCAGATTCCATTTTGAATTTAGGGTCAATTGACCACATGGTCCTTCATTGGAATTTCAGTTTTTCTTAAAAAATATGAAAACCAAATGATTAATTATCTATATTTTGCACCAGCCATTCATGTGGCAATGATTTCCAGTGATGTTTTAATAACAAATTCCTTTACTATTTATAAAAATTGAATACCTTTTTAAATGTCATATGTGGCTTCACAACATAGATACTAAATTTTGGAAATTTTGAAAATATTGAATATTATTCTTGTCCATCAGGAAACATTCTCAGGTAGTGTGATACAGTCCTTAAACTTTTCTATTTCCAAATAATGCATAGTGACCACTCTAACAAAGTATTTGTCAGAAGAATAAGCATTCCTTGATAGATACTATTAATACATATGAAGAAAATACCAAAATGCTTATCATTTAAAAGCATACTCTCTGAGATAAATATTGGCTGAAGGTGTACCTCAGTGTAAAATGCTTGCCCAACATGTGTTAGACCATAGGTTTTAAAAAAATACGTTTTTAACAAGATTTCTCTGTTATGTTGTTTCTGTCAGCATTATTGCAGATATAATCTAAAGATTGACCATGTAACTTAGAGGAAAGAAGATTTGTTTTCTTAGTTTGAGGTTCAGTCTATGTGAGGCCGGGGACTGTGGATCTCAGGGCATGGCGGTGGGAGGTGGAGAGAGGGAGGGCACATGGGTTGTGCTTTTTACATCTGGGAGGCCAGAAGCAAGAAAGAGATGGGGGGGCATACATATAATCCCCAAGGCCACAACAGCAGGGCCCACCTCCTCCAGCCACACCCTACTGGCCTACTGGGTACCACCCAGGTAAATCCACTACAGTGGATTTATCCACTTCTGGGATCCTCATGACTCCACTATATCAACTCTACATATTAATAAATGAGCTCTTTAGGGGACATTTTATATCTAACTATAACACATGTCATCAATTTTAGTAGGCATTAGACAGACATCTCAGTTTGATATCTTTATTAAGGTCCATATTGTATTTTACTCATTGAATAAATCAAAAAGCTTCTCACTATTTTTCTTTTTTCAAATAAAGTCTGTAATATGAAAACAACCTATTCTGTGATATTTAAAATAATTAATTAGTAAGTCTCTCAGTGTTTGGTGTTTTTAGATAGTGGTTTTCAAAAAAAAGTATCATAATTTCTCCCATATATGCTGGCCTATGTAGATTATTCAGCTTGTATTAACTTTTATATTTAATATTTTTGTAGAAATATAGCTATTTTTAAGTAACTAAAATCAATTATGAAAAGTATATCATAATACGTTAAAAATCTTATTTTTGGTGCAAAGCCTAAGATTGGGGTCCAAGATGGCGACTAAGGGAGATACCACATTACCATCTCTCTGAGACTTGGGTCTCAATCGCTGTGAAAGCAACTTCTCGACAGGAGAAGAAAAGCAACAAAAACTTGAACTAAACAACGAAAAATCTGAAACACGACGGAATCAAAGCCAGAAGACAAAACAGAGGAAAGGAAAAAGCTCCAAGCGCCTTACCTGAGGAACGGGGCGGCGCCATCTTGGCCGGACCGCGCCAGCCGCTCCCGGCATCGCGGCTTCCACACGCCGCCGGCAGAGAAGCCGGAGACCTGCTGTGAGCTCAACTGCAGATCAGCAGAGACGAGAGCGAGCAGCGGCTCCTCCACACTCGACACACCGAACGGCGGCCACAGCGGCTGCGGCGGCGCCATCTTGGCAGGACCTCGCCGGCGGCTCCAGCATTGTGGCTGCCACACAAGACCAACGGAGATGCCAGCGACCTGCTGTGAGTCCAGCAGCTGCAGAATAGCAGAGTGAAGGCAGCAGCGACTCCTCCACGCGCCACACACACCCGAACTGCTGCGTCGGCGGAAGCGGCGGCGGCGCCATCTTGGTCAGACCACGCCGGCGGCTACCGGCATTGTGGCTTCTGCAGGCCGCCAACAAAGAAGCCAGGGAGCTTTTCTAGAACCATCACTGCAGAGCATCGTGACAAAAGCGAGCAGCAGTTCCATCCACGCTCCGCAGAGTCCCCAGTGCCCGGAGGCCTGACCAGAACCTGCGGCAGCGGCTGAGCCCACACCCTCCTCTAGAGATTAAGAGCGGCGCTCAACGAGACCGGAAGTCAACGAGCCGCCCCAGGGGAGACCACCCAGCGCGGCCACAGGGACTCACGGGGGCTGACACTGTGCGGATTGACCTGGCGGAGGGCAATCTACCTAGCAAAGATATCTATCAAATTTGACGGGGAAATCAAAACTTTCCATGACAAACAGAAGCTGAACGACTTTATGTCTTCAAAACTAGCACTAGAGAAAATACTCAGAGATTAATTACAAAGAAAAAATAATAAGGAAACACCAGAATCAGAGAAACAGTGATTTCCATCAAACAAACAATTAGGCAAAGAGCAAACACTACCTCAAACAGAAACTAAATCTCAAAATGTTAGTAATTAAAACCCATCTCTCAATAATCATGCTGAATATAAATGGCCTCAACTCCCCAATCAAAAGACATAAGGTGGCAAAATGGATTAAAAATTACAATCCATCTATATGCTGCCTGCAAGAAACACACCTAACAAGTAAAGACACTCACAAACTAAAGGTGAAAGGATGGAGCAAGGTAATCCATGCTAATGGGACTCAAAAACAAGCAGGTGTAGCAATGATGATATCAGACAAATCAGACTTCGAACCTAAACTTATCAGAAGAGACCAAGAAGGTCATTTCTTCCTGGTAAAAGGAACAATCCAGCAAGAGGATATAACAATAGTCAACACTTATGCCCCAAACATAGGTGCAGCCACTTTCATAAAAGAAACTCTTCATGCCATTAAATCACACATAGATCTCAACACAATAATATTGGGAGACTTCAACACCCCTCTCACACCACTAGATTGACCTTCAAGACAAAAGGTCAGTAAAGATGCCTCAGACCTAAGGAACACCATAAACCAAATGGACCTAGTAGACACATACAGAATATTCCACCCAACTACAGCTGAATTCACATTTTTTTCAGCTGCTCATGGAACCGTCTCTAAAATAGACCATATCCTAGGCCACAAAGTGAGTACTAGCAAGTTCAAAAAATGTAACATAATCCCCTACATCTTTTCAGACCATAATGGGATGAAACTAGAAATCAACTATAAGAAGGCCCAGAGAAACCTCATAAACACGTGAAGACTGAACACCACCCTGCTGAATGAGGAATGGGTCAGAGAAGAAATAAGGGGAGAAATTAAAAAATTCCTAGAAACAAATGAAAACAGAGACACAACATATCAAAATCTCTGGGACACCCCGAAGGCAGTATTAAGAGAAAAATTCATAGCACTGAGTGCCCACATAAGAAGAACAGAAAATCACCAAATAAAAATAAAAATCTTATTTCTTTCCTATTCTAATTTTAATTTTGAGTGGTCATTTATCTATTATTACCTTTGTTATGAATTGAAAACTTATTTTTATTGGTTTATCAGCAAAATCTTTAGATTTGTTATTGACCTTTCATTTTTCCATGGTGTAAATCATTTTGTCTTTATGCAAACATCAATATTTCTCGAAATAACAGCACCGACCCACAAGAGATTGCTGGAATTTTCTATTATCTTTCAGTGATCAACCCAAATTTCTAAATTTTAAACACAAACACATTGACCTATAAAATAACAGATAGCATACTGGTAATATTCTTCAAAAGCTTTTCTTTATTCTTTTTTTTTGTTCTTTTCCTTTCTTTTCCCTTCCTTTCTGTACTCCATCCTTCCCTTCTCCCCTCCTCCTCTTCCTCCTCCTCTTCCTCCTCCTCCTCCTCCTCCTCCTCCTCCTCCTCCTTCTTCTTCTTTCTGGTGTGGTGCTGGAGATGGAACCCAGGGCCTCTTGCATGCTGGGCAATTGCTCTACCAGTGAGGTACATCCCCAGCCCTAAAACACCTTTATTTTTCCCCTGAAAAAAAAAATGACTGGACTCATCATGCTAAGCAGAAATATAATTCTAAAATATCTTCCACCTTTATCTCATATGATCAGATGTGTAGTTTTTCATCCACATGAATTTCTAAATAGTGATCTTACATTTTTCTCTGACATAATCTCTATTGAAAGAAGTGTATCTATGAGTTTGTATTTTATGAAATGTTTAGTATTTGATTTTTTGTGTGTATTGTATCTTGCGGAAATAAACCATACAATCTTTGATTTTTAAAAGTTATGTTTTTCATTCTTAGCATGGTTCAGCATAAATGTCTGTGTATTTTCTGTAGACACCTGACAACTGGAATACTGTGGGAAGAGATAAAGCAATTTTTAATTGCCTACCATATAAAATGCTTCCAATATTTATCTTATGAAATCACATAACATCCACGTAAGGTATTTTCCCCCCCGTGGGCAAATAGATTTAAAGTTTAGTGACTTGTCTAGAACACATCTTTAGTACGGGTGGTGTTGAAATTCAGAATTGGATGTGTGTAATGCCAAAGCCGACTGCCCTTTTACTAAAATACAGGGCCTTTCAAGAAGATGTGCTTCTTATTAAGGGTGTATAGAGTTTGATATATATCTAATTGTTGTACATTTACTATATTATTTATTTCTTTGCTGTCCTTATTCAATTTTTAATGGGGGTTTACCCAGGATAATAGGATGCTGTAATTTAATAGTAGATTTTTAGAAATGAATATTCCCTAGGCAATCAATCTCATTTAGAAAAGTTAGTGGCTTCAACTACTAACTCCTCTGGCTCTCAGTTTCCAAACTCTTATGTGAGCTCCAGAATAGAGCTTCTGAAAATATGTGTGTGTGTGTGTGTGTGTGTGTGTGTGTGTGTGTGTGCATGCACGTATGCACAAGTGCACATGCTGGGGATTGAACCAATGGCCTTGTTCATGCTAAGCATGTGCTCTACCAGTGAGCTCTTCCTCCACCCCATATATATGTTTTTAACAGCTCAGAGTAAATGTATTACCATATTACATTTATTAGTAAGGATGGTTATTAAGAGTTTACTGCAGACTATTTGGAAAACAATGAAAAATAGAATAAAGATTATCTCTAATTTCATGAGTTGAAAGAACATTTAATATTTTAATGAATTTTCTTGCTGTTCAATTTCTTTGTCATTATATATGCACAAACAATACTTATTTTATTCATCAATTTGAACCAAACTAATTATTCTGGTTTGAACCTCCTTTTCTTCTCGAACAATATAATGTGGACATTTCCATGCTATCAAATGCAATTAAAAATGATTTTTATTAGCCTCATTTTTTTGTGTTGTATATATGTTAGAGTGTAACAATTCCATATTGTTAGCCATTCAAAATTACAGTTATAGCCTGGTGTGGTGACACACGCTTGTAATCCCAATACTTGGGAAGTTTAGACAGGAGGATCTCAGTTCGCAGCCAGCCTCAGCAATGTAGTGAAGCCCTCTGCAGCTTAGTGAGACCCTGTTTCAAAATAAAAAAATAAAATAGGGATGGCGGTGTAGCTCAGAGGTAGAATGCCCTTAGGTTCCATCCCCAGTACCACACACACACACACACACACACACACACACACACACACACACATTACAATTATATATAATTTTTATGCAAGTGAAGGGATGGATATTTTAAATTGTACCTAGTGACATAACAAATGAAATTACTTTTAATAAAATTTCATCAGGCAAGTTGGCTTTGGAATTGAATAGCCCAGAGCCAATAGTGGTGAAATAGGCATTTTATTTTTTACAGTATCACCTTCAGAAATTTCTCTTAATGGTACATTCCATTTCAGTCCAGGCTCCATCATGGACTATCTCTCCAGCAATATTCTGAACTTTCCTCTCCACGAAACTTGCGTTCTTTAGTCTTTCTATCAGGTACTTTAATACTGCCAATATTTTCTGTCCTGATGATAACAGATACATGAACTAAGATGACCCTTCTAGATAATAATCCTCTAAGAACAGGTGAACTTGGAAAGCACATTTTAAATGGGATTAAGTGCTCTAGTATAAATCTTGATGAGACTATTCATTATTGATGCTTCTGTTCTTGGCATCCCCAGGATTTCATCCTATACTTTCTTGAATCTGTTATATGTACATTTGTGCTTTCCTGTAAGTGGTTTGTGAAATAAAAAGAACATTTACTTCCCATTTGACTATTTTATAATAGCTTCTAAATAGGAAAGTTGTGAGAAAATGTTCACATATAATGTGAAGCTATTGAATTTTTTCATAAAAGGCGAGAAAAAGCAAAAAAAAAAATCTCATTTCACCTAATGCATTTCACAGATTGCCATAAACTAGGACTCTTTATCATTGGAAAGAAAATGCTGCTTTTCTTCAATAGGAAACAAACATATTTGCATCATAAGAGAATGGAGAAGCTGTAAATAGAAGGTAACTTTTGGTTGTTGCTATGCATAACTGTCATAACCCTCAGAGACATTTAGGGAATATTTTCACACAAAAGGTGAGAATCTAATCATTTATTCATTAGATTCTATGATTTACTTCCCATACATAAATAAGCACATTTAAAAAAATACCCAAATCACAGTAACTTCAGTTCTTCTAGGGCTATTTCAACATCTGTCTTGACCCTTTTCTAACTCTAGTTCCCTGCTTCTTGTTTGCAAAACGTCCACATCCACATAGCTTGAGGTAATGCTGGCCATTCCATTGACCTCTTCATCTCTTTGACTTACTGCAACACTAGGATCGGGGATATAAACATCTCTCTATTATTGTTTGATGTCTTCCATTCTCTTCTAGAGAAACCATTCCTTATGTCCACTGTGCCTTCTAATCCTGGTGTGGCCTTTCCCACACATTGTCACTTCCCTGGATACCATGGCCTCCCTTTCCAGAACGGAGTTGCTGAGTGTTTTAACTTTTTGAGTTCCTGCCATTCCTGCCTTCCTTCTATTAGCTTACTTAATTTAATCTCAATGAATCCCCAGGTTCTAACTCCCATTCCCACTCTTATTACCTCCAAACTGGCAAGAGCTGATGAACTTACGTCGTTGAGGCAGTCTGTTACACGTCCATGCTAGTGAGCATAATTGGGGTTTTCATTTCTGCTAAGACACTTTTTCAAATAATTTTTTGAGAACTCCTATCCTCAGCATTGGCAGTGCATGTAGCAATCCTTTATAGCTCTTTTCAGATTGCCAACGTGACTCCAATTCCCCAGTTCTGAAGAGATTCATTTTAAATGAATCAGGACACAGGGGTCATGTCCCATGAGTGCTGTTACTCTGCCCTTTTATACCACAGTTACTCCCACCTACTTTATTTCCTGTATTTGAGAAAGAGCTTATTTTTGATGTTAGTAAATCACAGAACCATTTGAAGAACTTAAAAATAGAGGCTTCCTGTGTTTACCTTAGGACAATGATTACGTATGTGTGTAGTGGGCCCAGGAATCTGAAATCGTACTAGCTCTCCAAATCGCTCTGTTATGGGGGAACCATAGGCTCCCTCTGAGAAACTCCTAATGGCCAAGGCTCACTTTCACTTGGCCTCTGGATCTCGTTTCTCCCACTAGAATTACTGACATAGAGCCGGGCGTGGTGGTGCACGCTTGTAATCCCAGTACTTGGGAGGCTGACACTGGAGGATCCGGGTTCGTGGCCAGCCTCAGCTACTTAGCGAGGCCCTCCGCAACTTCGTGAGACCTGGTTTGAAAATAAAGTATAAAAAATAGGGCCAGAGGTGTAGCTCGGAGGTAGAACGCCCCTGGGTTCAATTCCTGGTACCACAAAAAAAAAAAAAAGAATTACTGACATAGGACAGGGAACCCCGTTAAACTGGAATTTCAGATAAACAATGAATAATAATTTTAGCATCAGTATGTCCTAAATATTGCAAGAGATATACTTATGCTAAAAATTGTCACTTATCTGAAATTCAAATGTCCCGGGCGCCCTATAGCTCTATTTGCGAAACCTGGACCCTAACCCTTACATGCGCTAAGGCTGCTCTCCACCCTCCCCTTTTCAACTCTGAGGGCTGCTAGTAAACAGCTCCTACCCGGCTGCCGAAAAATGGGCTGCACGGCTCCACTCTCCTCTGTGGTTGGGACCACCTGACCTCCGACCTCGCTTCCTATTAGTATTTCTCTGCATGTTTCTCCAGACGTCATCTATGATGACGTTATCTATGATGAAGGTATTCTGTCTTTCGCGTACATCGGCCTCCTTCCTTGTACCCTGGATTTCTACTTGTTAAAATTCAATTTGTCTTTTAATGTTCAACTCAGATGTGCTATCACAAGACATCTATGTACATCTCCCTCACTGCCACCACTTCATCCTGTAGTAACAATGCATTTGTAGAAGCGATTTCCTCATAAGTCTGCAAGGTAGTTCTTTGGGGACTGGAACTGTATCCTTAGTGCCTAGCACAGGGCCAAGTGTGTAGTTGCTACTCAATGAGTTTTCCTGAATGACTCTATGATCATAATCCCACCTTTTACAATACACCTTCTCTGTTCTCATCTGATCATTGTTCCCTCCTTGGCCCTGGGTTATAAATATGTATTTATTTATTTATTTATTTATTGTGGTACTGGGGATTGAACCCAGGGGCATTCTACCTTTGGGCTACACCCCAGCCCTATTTTTCATTCTTTATTTTGAAACAGGGTCTCACTAAGTTGCGGGGGGCCTCACTAAGTAGCTGAGGCTGGCTGTGAACCTGGATCCTCCTGTCTCAGCCTCCCAAGTACCGGTATTACAAGCGTTATTTACCACCTCCCAGTCCTTACTTTTCATGGACAAGGATGAAGCCTCATCGATATTCGCATCCACCTCCATAATGCAAGTCACCATGCAACAGCATATAGATTCTTTACAGCAGAAATACATGCTTCACTGTGCTGGGAAGCAATGAGTGGGTGACAGGTGCGCACAGAAATGGATTTCCCTTAGTCTTAGACAGTCACCTCCAGCCACCAGCAGCCCAATTTCCCCAGTATGCCATGGAAACATACTTCCTACATGTGCTGTGATGTGATAAAGATTGGTAATCTCTGCTTTGTGGGTCCCAACTGAACAAATAGATAATTGTTATTTACTGATATTTAATTGTGAGTTGATTAACTTCCCTATCACTTTCCTTGAAGAATTATTCCAAGGTTGATATTATTCAGGAAAACAGGTATATTTCACTACTAGAGTGACAATGATGACCATGTGAGGAACTGAGATAAGGATTGGATGATCTAGAAGAAGCTAGGCACTCCGCCCTTAAACACATGTCAGTAAAAATGGGGCAGAGTGGCACATGGGGCAGAGTGGCAGAGTAATCCCAGTACCTGGGACGCTGAGACTGGAGGATTTCAGGCTCACAACCTGTCTCAGCAACTTAGCAAGACAAACATACCACTCATAGAAGTACCAGAGCAGTCTATGGTAAATGTCAAGTGCATGTTATGAAGACAAAGTGCTGGAAGATTCCAGGCAGGTGATCAAGAAGGTAAGTAGGACCTGGATCTTAAAAGATGGCTAACAATCCTACAGGTAGCAGGGGACCCAGCTGAAATCTATTTCCAGGAATTACTTGATTGTAAGAAGGAAACCAATATGAAAAGTCTTTTGTACTCCCTGGCTAGAATCACCAGCAAGTGGTAAAATTTATGTATTTATTTATTTATTTATTTATTTATTTATTTATTTATTTTTGTGGTACCAGGGATTGAACGCAGGGGCATTCTACCTCCACGCTATACCCCCGGCCCTATTTTTTATACTTTATTTTGAAACCAGGTCTCACGAAGTTGCGGAGGGCCTCACTAAGTAGAGAGAGAGAGAGAGAGAGAGAGAGAGAGAGAGAGAGCTGAGGTTGGCCGCGAACCCAGATCCTCCAGTCTCCGCCTCCCAAAGTACTGGGATTACAAGCGTGCGCCACCACGCCCGGCTACAAGTGGTAAAATTTAAATTGGATTTACTTGAATATTTTGGTGCATCATTTGGAAATACATTTAATAATAATTTCTTCCCCTTGTTAGTCACATGACTGAAAACTAAGAAACACCTCTATAGCTATGATTTCTGTTGTCTGTGTTTATTCCATTTATGCCGTTTTTGTTGCCTTTATTTGCTAGAGTTTTTCTTTTTTCTCTTTCATTTGGTTCCCTTCTCTACTTTGTGATCAGAATGGCTTTGGATAAAGAGGGGGGATGACTAGAAATCAGGCTTCTCAGTGCAGGGCAGTGGCCCTTCTGGGACCTCAGCCAGTTGCCATTTTTGATCAGCCATCACCAAAAAATGATGGAAAGGAGGAAGTAAAGGGAGGAGAGCTCCCCCAACACCATGCGAGCTTCAGCTCCACGGCCCCAGCTGGCAGTTCCTGTCCTCGAGTACTTAATCAGAACTTAAAACTAAGAAAAGTGAGTTGAAAACCTGGAAAATTGTAGCTGCCTTTTAAAATTTCCCAAATTGGTCTCAGCAGCAGCGGCTTTAATGTGATGCTGGGAATTTATTTCCTTTTAAGAAACATTTACTATCCTGGCTACTTTGCCTTGTGGTTTATCTTAAAATGAGTCAACCTCACTGATATCTTAAAAACACTTCAGTGTTGCAGAATTAGCTCTCATCTCCAACCGGAGTACACGGCATTAGCTTCCTGTCAATTACTATATAAGCTCAAATCCATTTAGAACTCGGAACACTTGATTCTTCCCAGGCACAGTCAATGGAATGGCAGTTTTTCCTCCCTGAGATGGATACCATTGAGAGTTTGTACTCTACACAATATATTAGTACAGATTAGTGTATTTAGTGTATTAATACAAGTATTACATTAGTGAATGTAATATTCTAGTGGTAAAGATATCTGTTGTAGTTATCAGGAGGACCGATGCCATTATTAGACAGTTGATTTAGATGGGAAATTTTCACTAGAGTACTTAACAGATCAAGGAGTATTGAGGTTCTGGAAGAGTTGATCAGAGGTCTGCATGCAATTGCTTGGGAGGAAAAAAAGTTGCCTTTCTTTCTCTCTGAACCTCCCACAGGGGTCTTCCAGTGATTTTTACCAGTCTCTTGAGGTGAGAATCTAATCCAGTTTTCAGCACACTATTCCATTGCTCAGGAGTGACCAGTCTGTGGGAGGTCGGGATACCTGTGAACCAACTCTGAGCTGCATTCAAATCCTACTGTGCTTCCTTGGGACATCATTTTGCATCTCCACCAAATGTTATCCATCCTTTATTTGAATCCTATTTGTCTTAGGCTGCGCTGATCAATAATGAGATAATTAAATTGATAAACCCATTGATGTAATTTGTGAGCACCACTTTTCTCTAGAACATATTTGGTTCAAATAACAATGTATCAGATGATAGTCCTCATAAAACAACATTAATGGAGGAAATTTTAGACAATTTGCCAGTCTGTGGGGAAAGTACTTTCATTAATAGTGACTGTTTACATTAATGGATTAGATAAATTCTTTGCTTAGTTAATGAAATGTTTAGGCAGGACCTTCCATGGCAGCTGAGACTTGGAGGAGTCTATGACTCAGAGCAATTGTAGGAGGAACAACATGATTAGAAATAGGCTACTTTGCCAGGCTTGGTGCTGCATGCCTATAATTCTAGTACTTAGGAGACTGAGACAGGAGGATTACAGGTTTAAGATCAGCCTCAGCAATTTAGCCAAGACCCCATTTCAAAAATAAAATGAAAATAAAACAAAATAGAGTGGGGGGTATAACTCAGAGTTAGAGCACCACTGGGTTAAATTCCCTGTGCCACAAAAAAAGTAATATAGTGAATGTAAATTCACAGATTCTTATGCTATAATAAACATGACAATTAGTTGTTTTAAGCAACATTAGATAGCTTAACCTAAGCAGACAAAGCTATACATTTTTGAAGCCAAAGAGAGAAAGAAGAAATGAAATCATGTTAGTTGGTTTTACTATTATTGGTCAAACAAAAGGCAAGTTTATAGGTTTCAATAAATTGTGATAAATGTACACAAAAATAAAAATATAGAGAAATAAAATTGAGAGTAATTAAACTTCTACTTAAAAATGAGATATCTAAGCTGGGCGTGGTAGCGCACACTTGTAATCCCAGTACTTTGGGAGGCGGAGACCGGAGGATCCGGGTTCGCGGCCAGCCTCAGCTCTCTTGTTCTCTCTCTCCCTGTCCCTCTCTCTTCTCTCTCTCTCTCTCTCTCTCTCTCTCTCTCTGTCTCTATTTCTCTCATTAGTGAGGCCCTTCGCAACTTCATGAGACCCGGTTTCAAAATAAAGTATAAAAAATAGGGCCGGGGGTATAGCGTGGAGGTAGAATGCCCCTGTGTTCAATCCCCGGTACCGCAAAAAAGAAAAAAAAATGAGATATCTATAGTCTACCCAAGCTAATTATTATTACAAGATCTATAACTAAATAGCAACATATATTTCTTTGAGATTTTGTTTCTTTCTCTTGAGTCATTCAATTTTGTTTATATTTCAGTTGAATATGGTAATTATGAAAGTGTTCCTGTGGACGAAGGTATAATTGTATCTGACAACCAGGCTATCTGTTGACAGTGCGTCATGGTGACGGCAGTCCGTCTCTGTGCCTCTCTACCTGCCTTCTCTCACTGTCCACCTTTCTTTGTCTCTGTCTTTGGTTTTGAGTGTCCCAGGGCTAGACTTTGTCACATCAAAGCAGAACACAAGTGCCTGTGGGATGCAGGTTGAGACCAGCATTTCTATCTTTCGCTGTTTATCGCATTCTGAGACAAAGATGCACAATCCACATTTGTTTATTTGGCATGCATGGATCTGGATTCATAGGCACATACCAACACATATTTTCATCAGAATGACTTGCCATAACAGAAGATATGTCGATGGAAGCCGTCATATTTGAAGATTTCCTAGGCTATCTCCAAAATACATTGTATATTAATGGAACAAAACAATATATATATATATATATATATATATATATATATATATATATAAAGGCTACACGCAAATATATACACCCACACACACCTCAATTACTAATAGTATACTTATAAGAATACAGAACCTAAAATATTGGAAAATCATAATAGATTCACTTTAAGGAGGTTTTTTATGCACACGAAGAACCTGGGCATCCCACATTATCATTTTGTATTTTTTAATTAATTCCAAAGCAACCTATGAGGTTCAAAGTTCCCAGAATTGCTCAGCTACAGAAATTGATATCCTCAATCTCCAGGGGAAAAAAATCTACTCATATTTATAGTTAGTTCTTGCCAAAGAAGATTGTATCTCAGAATCTTTTTTCAGGGCCTGGAATTGGAGTTTTTGCAACCATAATCCTGGTGATTCATGTGCAAAATGCAAGGCCCTCCTGGTCTCAGAGTCCCAACCCCTCTTCCTCTAACCATCACTGCTGCAGAGCACAGAGAATGGTCCCCTGGTGCTGATTTCCTGATTGGTTCCGTAGTTCCTAGAGCAAGAACAGGGTACAGTCCCATTTTGATTGTCTTGGTCTTTAGTGACACCCTTCTCCAGATGGATTAAACTTGCCCTTCACATGTACTGTTAGGGCAAATAGTTGAATCACTGAGAAAAAGGAACATATTTGTTGACACTGGTAATCAAATGTCTGCATGACCTCCCAGATGGAACCCTAGGGTTCAATGCCAATCTAGATAGTACCTGAGGTATTTGTACCACAATGGATGGAAAAGTTTAATCATGCATCATCCCTGAATTGGAAGTTAGCCCTAAAGTCTGGTCAGCTTTGTTCCTGCCCATGCCTGTATAGGAGGTACAAAATATTAATTTTTTAAAATGCTGGCAACTAAAATTTCTCTTAAAAGAGAACTCTCTATTTATGACAATTTCCATGTGCAGTTTTAGATATTGAAAGGGAAAAGTTAAAGCCTGAAAGTATAGGCAAGGAGAGAAAGAGAGCTGCACTTTTCTTCATGAGAAATGGCTATGATTGATTGATAGATGAGTTTGGAGAAAGTTAGAGAGAGCTCAGAAACATGGCTGGAGGCTGGACTCTAACAACACAGGGTGATTCAACAAGTTCCCTGATGGCAAGGTGTAAAGGAATGGATTTTATGAACAAAGATGTCTAGCATCTCATTTTAAGTTAGTTCCTCTGTTATTCAAAATGTTGAAAATAAAACAGAGTAATTCAATAGCAAGGGAATTTGGTCACTTATTGTAAGCATTATTACAAGATCTACCAACGAACATTGTTAGTGCTTGTTTCATTTTTTATCATTTTCTCTTTTCTATCTATCTTGTATTATATTTCAAAGGGTGCCATATTATCAAAAATACCTATTAGTAGGAGGGCACTGTGCCCACATGGACATTTCATGGGAAGGCCCTTCCTGCTGTAGACACCGCCGCCGAGGGATCCTTAGAAACCCTCAGGGCTTTATCAGCACTTTTTGGAAACCACTGAACTGAATTTGCTCTGAGTTTTCTTCCAGATTTAAAACTCTCTGGTTGTACTTCAGGTGAACACTGCTCACTGGGGACTCACCTCTTATTCAAAAGAATTAAAGTAAGCTGTAATGCTATTAGCATGGCCAATGACTTTCACACTTTCCATATTAAAACGTTAGCAGCTCCAGTCTCTAAACCTAGCCAGATTCCTCTGCTGTTTTTCGTTGTCACTAGTGTATCTCTAACTCTAGTCTGTAATAATGGGAAACTAAACATGTGTAGAGTACTTACGCCATGTCAATGTCTTCAGCATCCTCCCTGAAACTATCAAAAATAAGCATCGTTATTACTGACTTCTTACAAATGAGGAAACAGAGGCATGAGGAGGTTAAGCTATTCACTGCAGGTCACGTGCACATATACAAACAAGCTGTGATTTCAAGGGTCTCCAGAGTCTAGTCTCATTCCCCATGCCACAGAGCCTCCACATGGTTTTTGGTAGGGTTTGGACCTTAAATGTTCTCCAAAGGCCCATATGCCAAAGCCTTGGTTGCTGCCTGTGGTGCTACTGTGTGGTAGTGGGAGCCTTTAGGAGGTGGGGCCTAGAGGAAGGAATTTAGGTCACTGGGGGTGTGGCCTTGAAGGAGACATTAGGACCCCAGCCCCGTCCTCTCTTTCTTTGTTTCCTGGCTGGGAGGCGAGTAGTTTCTTGTCTACATGCTCCTGCTATGATGTGCTGGCTCACCACAGGCCCAAAGCAATGGGCCAAGAAACCACAGACCCAAAGCTCTAAAACCATGAGCCCAAACCAACTTTTCCTTTATAAGTTGTTTATCTCAGGCAGTTTGTCACAACAACAGAAAGTTGACTAACACAGCCTCCTATCAGGTCTTTCTGTTTCTACTTTTGTGTGCCAAAATTTCATCTCCACACAGAGGGCAGAGGGAGTTTCTAAAAATGGAAATAAGATCCCATCATTTCCCTGCTTACATCATTCTGTGGCATTCCATCACACAGAGAGAATAAAATTGCATGTATTCCTTGCTGTGGCTTAAAAAAATCTCACAGGATTTGCCCTGCCTCCATCTTTATCAGTCTCTTTATACAATAATACAAAGTGTATGGGGATGGGATTTTGTTGGTCTTGTTTCTTGCTGTCTTGCCAGCATGTTAATAGTATCTGTCACATATCAGTATTACACAAATAATAAAGAAATAAATAGGTCGACCATTCAGATTAAAAGTTGGCAGATGGAAAGACGAAGCTCCTATTTATTGAGTGGCTCATGCTTTTGTACTGGTTCTTCTCCTGAAAACCCTGAGCTCCAACGTACCAAGAGAAGTGTCCTGTCATCCCCAGGTTTGCCAAGCCCTAGGCATTTCTTCCTGTCTCAGGACTGCATTTGCATTAAGTCCAGAAGATATGTTCTGCCCACGTTTATGTTTATACTCCCAATATTCAATAAATGCTCAGGAATCTTTTTGGTGGCAGTGGGAGAATTGAAAACCCTGCTTTTCATCTTTTAAACTAACCATTTTATTATTATTATTATTATTATTACTATTATTACTAGGTATTGGGGGTTGAACCCAGGATCATTCTACCTCTGAGCTATTCCCCCAGCCCTTTTTAATATATTTTTTTGAAACAGGTTCTGGCAAGGTTGCTGAGAGTCTCACTAAGTTGCTGAGGCTGGTCTTGAACCTGCGATCCTCCTGTCTCGTACTGACTAAACCATAGTTCAAGTAGAGTGTCCCAGAAAAAACCTACTGGGTTCCCTGTTAGGAGTCTGGCTGCCTTTGAGAGTCACTCATGTCCCTGGCTTTTCACTGATATGACCAAAATAGCTAATAGGACAACTTAGAGAAGGAAAAGTTGATTTTGGCTCACAGTTTCAGGGGTTTAGTCCATGGTCAGTAGGCTCCATTTCTTTGGGCCTGAGATGTGGCAGAACATCATGGTGGAAGGTGTGGTGCAGGAAGGCAGCTCAGCTCATGGCCACCAGGAAGCAAAGAGAGAGAGGAAGCACACAGGGAGAAGATAAACCTTTCCAAGACCCATTCCCAGTGACCTACTTCCTTCAACTACTTCCACCTCCCAGCGGTCCATTCACCTGTCACTGATGAGGCCAGAGCCCTTGTGATTCAATTACTTCCCAAAGTCCCACCTCTGGTCCTTTCTGCATTGGGACCATATTTTCAACATGAGATGTAGGGGGCATTTCAGACCCAAACTCTAATACTTTTCCAACAGAGATGAGTGCTGTGGAAAATGTGGAGGAGGGATAAGAACAAGCCAGTCCTGGGTTGTGTTGGGGCAGGAACAAAATCAGGTGAAGGCCAGTAAGCAACAGTTATGTGTTGACAAGTCCCAGTGGGCACCACCCATCACCTCACCAGAAAGAGCTGAGCAACTCTAAAAGGAAGCTGGGTCCTGAGACCCTACAGCCAGCCGCAGCTCCCTTCGGGCCCTAATTGTTTGGATATCATTCTTTTCTACAGTGGTATGTTTTACATTGCAGGTTCAAGGCCAGCCTCCGACTTAGGGAAACCCTGTTTCAAATTCTACACTGTTGGTGAGATTGCAAATTAGTTCAGCTGCTATGGAGATCAGTGTGGAGATTTCTCAGAAAACTGGGAATGGATCCACCATATGATCCAGCTATAGCATTCCTGGGTATCTTTCCAAAGGGGCTGAAATCATAGAACTACAGTAATATATGCATATCTATGTTCATAGCAGCACAATTCACAATAGCCAAATTATGGAACCAACCTAGGTGTCGATCAACAGATGAATGGATTAAAAATTATGGGATATCCACACAATGAAATTCTACTCAGCAATAAAGAAAAACAAAATTATGTCATTTTCAGGAAAATGGAAGGACCTGGAGAACATTATGTTAAGTGAGATTAGCCAGCTACAGAAAGTGAAGGGTCATATGTTTTCTCTAATATGCAGAAGCTAGGGAGTAATTGGGATACCAGAGCAACTCCAGATAATAGAGGAGAAACCTCAGTGGAGCCAGGGAGGTGGTCTAGGGGAAGAGGAGGGGGGAAAGTTAGAATTATTGAAGGAATTACTACCATCGGCTTTGTGTGCATATGAAAGTACCAATGTCAATCTCAGTACTCTGTATGGGTAGGGGGAATGGGAGGGAGCCGGAGGGGGGATACCAAGCACCGTGTTCATGTATGTCACTGTCAACATGATTTACATTATGATGTGAGACTATAAGGCACCAGTAAAAGCATATTAAAAATCAAAATTTAAAAAATATAAAAAAGGGATGGGGGTATAGCTTGGAGATAGAATGCCCCTGGGCAGAGACCTTCCAAGGGTAGACCTGTAGGAAATGTGAGCTCGGACTCACTTTCTCCCATTATACTCTCAAAACATAGATCACTTCTGTGATCTTACAATATGTGGGGTTAACCCTCACCAGTAAGCAAGCAATCCTTTCTGTAGAGGTCACATGCTGGGTGTACTCCAACTCAATTCAAATCACATACTATCAATCTAGAGACTGAAGATCCCACAGGTTGAGGGCTCAGTCCCTGCAACTGACCCTCTCCCCATTTTGTACACCAGCCACAAGCCCAGGTTGTTTTACCTGAGCTTTTGACTCCCTGACTCTAAACTGAGGTTCCCACAACACCCCCTTTGGGCTCAGTTAATTTGGTAGAGCAACTCACAGAATGGGGAAACATTTACTGGTTTATTATAAAGGTTATTACAAAGGGTACAAATGAAGATACATAGAGTGGAATTGGAGGTAAAAGGTGTGGGGTTTCCATATTCTCTCCAGGTGCACAGACTGCCAGGACCCTCCGTGTGTTTAGCTATCTGGAAGCTCTCCAAAGTCTGTTCTTTGGAGTTTTATGGGAGGATTCATTACATAGGCATGGTTGAGCAAATTGTTGGCCATTGATAATCAACTTAACCTTCAGCCCCTCTCTCCTCCCAAGGGCTGGTAAATGGGGCTCAAAGTTCCAACCCTCTAATCCTGCCTTGGTCTTGCTAGTAACAACCTCCACCCTGAAACCTAGGAGTTGTCAGACATCAGCCAACTCATCAGCACACCAAAAGACATGTATTACTTAGGAGATTCCATGGATTTCAGACATTGCATGCCAGGCAAAGTCACAAACACCAAATACACATTCCACAGAATCATGAGACTAGAGGCCCAGTGGTAGGCTGTAGTCAGATTTTGTTTGGCCCAATCTGTATTTTTTTAAAAAAATGATGAATCCACTTTGCAAATAGTTTTACCAAGGAGTAGTATTATGTTTGCTCATTTATTTATTAGAAAGTATGACAACACAGAGCCTGCATTTCTATTGGACAACAACTGCCCAGATCCAATGGACGGGACTCATTTTTGAAGGGTTCTCTGCAGAGTTCATCCTCTAAGTATTGTGTGTACTGCATTTATACCTTTTGGGACCCTTAATTTCCTGGAATTTGTACCCTTAGTGAAAACCAAGCAGAATTAAATAGAAAAGTAGCTCAAGAACCTAGGCTCATGACTTCATGACTTCTTAATTCACAGGATAAGAAGATAAATTACTTGGTATTAAAGCCATTTCCAATTCAAAATAATTGTAAGCAAGCTGAATCATGACAACAGATGGATATTAGAGTGAAAGGCTTTCCAGTCTTTGAAGGTGCTCCTTGGGTGGCAGCCACACCTCTGGCTTCAGCCTAGGGCATGGCAAGCCGTAGCCAAGGCGCCTGGATTCTACTCACATTGTGGAGGCTCTACAACTGGTCTCTTTATGCTGCAGCTTAGACTATTTGAGAACAGCAACCCTTTTTTGAAATCATCTTTTCTCTTCCTTAGAGATATAATTCATATGTTGTGCGGAGGTTGACACATAAGAGGAAATAAAAAATACATTTTTCCTTTTCTAAAGTGAGTAATTCAGTTTGTTTTCTGATTGTAAAAGCAACATACAATCATTTTAGGAATTTTGAAAATACAGAAAAAAAATACAACAAGAAAAAAGAAAACTCCTATGATTTTATCACCCATAGGCAAGTTTTGATTGATTTACAATTCCGTCTTTAGCTCATACCCCTCTCTAGCTATTGACCTATTTCTCTGCTTTCTTTTACAGGGAATGTCCTTAAAAGAGTTTTCCCTTCTGTTTGTCAAGCCTCTGTTCCCATTATCTCTTGGAGTGAGTCTACCACACTTGGAGCTGTCACAGGTCACAGATGAAGTCTTTGGTTCAAAACCAATAACCAATCCTCAGGCAGGATTTGACACCTTTTTAAAATATTTATTTATTTATTTATTTATTTATTTATTTATTTATTGCATACTGGGGATTGAACCCAAGGGCATTCTATCTCTGATCTATACCCCCAGTGCTAGTTTTTATTCTTTATTTTGAAACAGGGTCTCACTAAGTTGCGGAGGGCCTCACTAAGTAGCTGAGGCTGGCCACGAACCCGGATCCTCCAGTCTCAGCTTCCCAAGTACTGGGATGACAAGCGTGTGCCACCACGCCTGGCCCACATTTGTTAATTCCTTCTTTCTTGACATGTTTTCACTTGGCTCCCAGGAAACCATTCCCTCTATTCTCCCACTCATCTAGCTGCTCTTCTCCGTCTCTTTTGATAGTGACATCATCTTTGCCACCTTTAACCAACAGGCCAGGTCAGGGCTAACTCTCCCTCCCCGTGTAAACTTACCCAGTCTCCTGACTGTGAATGTCAAATACACAGCCTCAGCCAGGACCGCTTCTCTGAACACGGGGCTCACATTTCCAGTTGGTATCTCGATAGCATCTTAACGTGAATGATACCAAACATTGGACTTTCCCTCTATCCTTCTCTTCCTGTCAAGTTTCTTTTTTCCGTAAGTGGCAATCCATTCTTCTAGGTTGCCTCGATGAGAAATTATGGATTCAGTCTTGATTCGTCTCTTTCTCGCACTCAAACGCAACTCACCAGCAAATCACACTGGCCTTATTTCATTGTATATTCTGAGTCCAAGTCCTGAGTCATTTCTCATGACTTCGGCCTTTGCCAGTATGGCCTGAATCTCCATCTTTTCACTGCATTACTACAAAAGCTTCCTTAAGGATCTTTGTGTTTCTGCCTTGCTTGCCTATAATCTATCATTAATCCAGGAAAAACCTGAATCAGATCATGATGCCTCTGCTTATAACTTTTCAATGAGTTCTGAACTGTTTTCCTCCTCCCATGATGGGGCACTGGCTAATTAACCTCATCTCCACTCTTTCTTCCCTTGCTTTCTGCACTCCAGCCATGATGGTAACCTTTTTGTTCCTTAAACATAAAATGTGCCCCTGTTTGGGGGCATTTTCTCCTGTAGTTCTTTTTGCCTGAAAATCTCTTTTCTCAGAGAGCACTTAGGCTCATATGCTGTCTCTCTCTTCCTCTATATCTCTGATCAAAGGAAGCTTAATCAGAGAAATAGAATTTTCTTACCCATGACCACACTATATCTCCATTTATTTTGATCTTTTTCAATTTCTCAACAAGCTTTTGGAGTTCCTACTGAGCAAGTCTCGCACATCTTGTGTCATGTTTAACATTAACTATGCTACATATATATATATATATATATATATATATATATATATTGTGTGTGTATGTGTGTGTGTGTGTGGTACTGGGGATGGAACCCAGGGGCAGTCTGCCTCTGAGCTACACCCCCAGCCCTATTTTATTTTTAAACAAGGTCTCACTAAATTGCTGAGAGCCTCCTTAAGTTGCTGAAGCTGGTCTTGAACCTGCAAACCTTCTGTCTCAGCCTCCCAAGTATTGGTATTACAGGTGTGTGCCACCATGCCTGGCTTAATTATGCTATATTTTTGATGTGATACTAAATGGTAATTTTTTGTGCCCATTGATGTGATCATATCAGTGTATGCAGAAAAAAAACATTTAAGAAAATCCAGCACTAATTCCTTTATAAAAGTTCTCAGCAGCTGGGCTTGGTAGTGCATGCTTGTAATCCCAGGACTTGGGAGGCTGAGACAGGAGGATCGCAGGTTCATGGACAGCCTCAGCTACTTAGTGAGGCCCTCTGCAACTTAGTGAGACCCTGTTTCAAAATAAAGAATAAAAAATAGGGCTGGGGGTGTAGCTTGGAGGTAGAATGCCCCTGGGTTCAATCTCCAGTACCAAAAAGAAAGTTCTCAGCACAGTACGAATAGATAAAAATTTCTCAGTCTAATAAATAGCATCTACAGAAATCTTAAACACCATACTTAATGGCAGACGACTGACTGCTTTTCCTTAATATTAGGAACTAGATTATTCAACACTATGATGTAAGCAAATAATGTGCATCCCAATTGGAAAGAAACAAAACTATCTTTATTCACAGATGACATAATAGTTTATGTAGGAAATCCAATTATATCTACCAAAAAAACTATTAAAGATAAGAAATAAGTTTAGCAAGGTTGGAAGATATAAGTATATAAAATTAGTTCTATTTCTAACAAAAGATGTATCAGACCTATAAACTAAAAACTATAAAACCTTGGTAAGAAGTTATATAAATAAAATGCAGGTATAATCAATGAGCAATTGACAAAATTAAAAATACCTTTTACTATCACATTAAAATAGAAAAAAGTAATAAATCCTTACATTAATAGGATTAATCACACATCACTAGTATATATCATTTTAACACATTTTTGGAACCACTGTGATAAACTTTTGCTAGAATATTTGTATCTGTTTATAAAGGACATTGTCTTGTAGTCTTTAAACATTTTTTTGTCTGGTTTTGGGTAATGTTGGCATTGTAAAATGAACAGGACATTATTCCTTCTACTTCAATTTTCTGGAAGAATTTGTGTAAAATTGGTATTACTTCTCCTTTAAAGCTTTGGTAGAATTCACCATTTAATCCATTTGGACCCACAGTCTTCTTTGTCAGACGGTTTTTAAGTGCAAATTGAATTTGTTGAGTAGAAATAGGCCTATTCAGGTAATCTATTTCTTCTTGAGTGAGTTTTGATTGTTTCTTTCAAGGAATTTTCCCATTTCATCTAAATTGTCTATTTAATTAGCAAAAAATTGATCATAATATCCCTTATTGTTCTTTTATTAACTATAGAATTTGTATTGATGATGCTTCTTTCCTTCTTGTTATTGGTAATTTTCATCTTCTCTCTTTTTTCTGATTAATCTGGATAATGTGTATCACTTTCATCAATCTTCTAAACAAAAGAGATTTGTGTTTTTCATTGACTTTATCTAGTGTTTTTTGTTTTTCTTTGTTGCATTATTTTATCTCTACTATTTTTTTTCTTTTGCTTACTTTAACCCATTGAGTCTCGAGTTTTCAATTCTGTGAATATTTCAATGAAATTGACACGAATGCATTAAATAGTTTGGAAATCATAACCTAGAAATTATATATTATAATGTAATATTAACATTACAACAACTATATTCTTATTATAATATAACTATATAATATGTTATATAATTATATTATATATTTCTTCAGGTAGAAATTGAGGTCATTGATTTGAGACCTGTTTTGGTTATTGTTGTTGGTATTGGGGATTGAACCCAGGCGAGCTGTATCTTTGAGCTACACCCTAGCCATTTTTCTTTTTTATTTTGAAAGAAGGTCTTGCTAAATTGTTGAGGGCCTTGCTAATTTGCTGAGACTGGACTGGAACCTGCAGTCCTCTTATCTCAGCCTCCCAAGTACTGGGATTACAGGCGCGTGCCACCACACCCGGCTGAGACCTTTCTTCTTTTCTATTTACTTTATTTAAGTATTTACTGCTGTCAGTTTCCTGTAGGTGCTATTTTAGTGGTACTCCATAGATTTTGAAATATTGTGCTTTCATTTTCATTCAGGTTAAAATACTTCCTGTTTTCCCTTTTGATTTTTTTCTTTGATGCAAGGGTGATCTATAAACGTCAGTTTTGAAATATTTAGAGATTTTTCAGTTAGTGATTTCAAATTTAATCCTATAGTGGTTAGGGAAGATACTTTGTATGACTTCAATCTTTTTAAATATAATTTTTCTTTCTGTAGTATCTACTCAGCTACTAATCTCATCTCATCCAATTTATTTTTCTTCCCAGACATTGGCGTTTCCATCTCTTGAAATTTGATGTTTTTTGTTTATATCTTTCATGTCTCTGCTTAACACGTTGAACATAAAGATCCAATTCTATGAACCCTTTTCATGTACTTATTTACCAATTCTATCATTATGTCACTTTCAATTGTTTTAAATTAATTTTTTCCTCATTACAGGTTATTTTTTCATTAAAAACTTTTTTTGGCACTAGAGGTTGAACCCAAAGCCATCCTACCTCTGAGCTACATCCCCAGTCCTTTTTATTTTTTGTTTTGAAACAGGAGATTGCACTCGGTTGCCAAGAGTCTTACTACATTGCCAAGGCTGGCCTGGAACCTGCGCTCCTCCTGTCCCAGCCTTTCAAGTACTGGGATTATAGGCACGCGCCACCATGCCCTTGCAACAGGTTATCTTTTCTGCTTGTTTGCATGCATGGTAACTTTTTCCTGGATGCCAGACATTAAAAATTTACTTTTGGGGTATTGAAAGTTTGCCTTATAAATATTCTCGTGCTTAGTTCTCAGTGTTTCATTACTTGGAAATACAGTCATGTGCGGCTTGTGCTGAACACAGGAATGCGTTCAGCGTAATGTGTCTTCTTGCTATTTCATCACTGTGTGAATGCCATGGAATATACTAACACCATCTAAAATGGCTGCAATGTCACTAGTTGACATAATCTTATGGGACCACTGTTGTATGTCCTCTGTCCTGTCCTTGACTGAAACAGCATTATGTGGCATGTGACTGTACTTTTATCCCTCAGATCTTATCTTTAGGGTTAGGTGGGACCACTGCAGTGCTTAGACTAGGGTTCATTATTTTCTCTACCACTTAGTTTTTTTTTTAACTACTTCCTGTGTTTTCCATTCAGTGCCTCACGAATTTTGAGTTTCTGTGGTGTAATTGGTGGGAACAGGTTATTTGAGTGCTGCTGGATTCCGTTTTTAATCCTTCCACTTGGTTCTTTTCCTCGCCTCAGGTAATTTCACTGCACGCACACACTGGTCAGTATTCAGGAGAAAATTACTGATCACTACTCACTGGGGGTCTCGGGAGTTTTCTCTCTGCAGTGTCTCCTCTTTCCCGTACTGTGTCCTGGCAACTCCAGCATCTTCGACCTCCCTGGGCTTCTGCTTTGTCTTCTCCACTCAGGGAGTCCCTTGGATTTGCCTGGGTTGTGCTTTCCTGTGTCATTGTCTGGAAACTCCCAAGGAAGGAAGCTGCAGGTGCTCACGTGGCTCCCCTGGTCTCCTCTCATTCCTCAGGGATCACTGCCATTTGTTGTCTTATATTCTGTATCTTGAAAAGTGCTGTTCTAGCCAGGAGTGGTGGCACATGCCTGTAATCCCAGTACTTGGGAGTCTGAGACAGGAGGATCACAGGTTTGAGATCAGTCTCAGCATCCTATTGAGACCCTGTTTCAGAACAAAAAATAAAAAGGCCTGGGGGTGTAGCTTGGAAGTAGAATACACCTGAATTCAATCCCCAGTAACACACACACACACACATACACACACACACACACACACACACAATGTTCTGTATATTTTGCCCAGTCTTGGTTGTTTCCGGTGGAAGTACATATCTGTTTCTTATTATTCCATCATAGTTGAAAACAAAATGTTTTATTTGTTGTCAAATAAATTTTTTATTGACTTTATTTCATTAAAGTCAGTAAGACCCATTGAGTTCTGGTTTTTATATTTCCTGACACTTCTTTCTTGCTTCAGCTAGTAATTGTTTGTTGATGTTTAAAAGATTACATTTTCTTTCTTGCTTCCTTTTTACTTTTCTTCCTTTCTTCTCTCTCTCTCTCTCTCTCTCTCTCTCTCTCTCTCTCTCTCTTGTGATACTGGGGATTGAACCCAGCAGTTTTCTACCACTGAGCCCTTTCTACTTTTCTAAAATATTGAAACAGGGTCTTGTTAAGTTACTGCATACTGGCCTCAAACCTGCGATCCTCCTGTGTCAACCTCACAAATACTGGGATTATAGGTGTGCACCACTGCGTCTGGCTTTGCAGGATGTTATGTTTCTTAATAAAGATATAGAGGGGTTGAACCCAGGGCCTCCTCTGGGCTAGGCCTGGGCTACATCCACAGCACTTTTTAAAATTTTATTTTGAGATAGAGTCTCACTAAATTGCCCAGGTTTGCCTAGAATTAGTGATCCTCCTGGTTTAGCCTCTGAGTAGCTGGGATTAATGTACATATCTTTTAATTCCACTGGATTATATTTGTTTACCTAGTTTCTTTGACTAGAGTAGCACATTAATAGTTCTTTATGAATATATGTGGGTGGGTATGTAGCATATTTTATGTGCAGTGTTAATCATTTATCAAATCCTTTGGAGGATTTACTAATGATGAAATTGATGTTTTTCTCATTTTCTTCATGATATTGAATAGATGCAGGTCTTGGGTTTGTATTTAAAATTAAGCATAATAAAAATATTTTGGAAACAGACTCAAAGGGTGTAGGTTTTGGTCCCAGGGTCTCATAAAGAAATTTTGAATCTAGATGCAAGTCAATTTAGTTTTCCTGAGGCTCAGTTTTCTTATCCGTCATTAAATTATATTGAGTTAGATTGTATCTAATATTAATTCTTTTTTTTTTGCAGGGATTGAATCCAGGGGCATTCTACCTCCAAGCTACACCCCCAGCCCTATTTTTTATTCTTTATTTTGAAACAGGGTCTCACCAAGTTGCAGAGGGCCTCACTAAGTAGCTGAGGCTGGCCGCGAACCTGCGATCCTCCTGTCTCAGCTTCCCAAGTACTGGGATTACAAGTGTGCGCCACAACGCCCAGCTTAATATTAATTCTAATTGTGAAGTTAGATGTACACACTGGAGTCCCTTCTTCGGACATTATCGATACACAGAAGCGTTTTGCTGGAAGCTCGGCCTGTCGCTGGCAGGTGAGGAGGAGGGGATATTGCCTGATCCTCGTGTCCACCACAGTCTCAGATTTGCATATGTGAGTTACCTTGAATTGCTGTTAGACACATTAGTGCAGAGCGACCGACAGAAACGAGAGGACCCGCTCGTTACAGAGCTTCCTGCTCCTCTCCCTTCAGCAGGCCACACCTTTTTAGAGTAAGTTATGAAATATTTGACAGTTATCCTGGGGAAAGAACTTTTAGATTGCATTGCATTTTCATGTTAAAATGTTAATTTATTAAGTAGAAACATTTGCTTCCATTTTCTTTTTCTAGTTGACCCATAAAAAGTGTACATATTTAAGGGGTATATCCAACATTTTGATACATGTAAACGTTTCATAATGTTCAAATCTGAGTAAACATCTCCATCTCCTCAAAAATTTATCCCATTTCTTTGTGGTGAAAACATTCAAAATCCTTTCTTGTAGCACTTTTGGAATATGCACTAAAATATTGGTATCTATAATCACTCTAACATGTGACCGAATACCAAGAAACATTCGTACTACAACTTTGGTAACGCCAATTTAAGATTTCTTTATTTAATTTTTAATAAATTGTGGCCATAAAAAGGGAAGTATCCTGCATCTCCCCTGACTTGCAAGTCTCTGGAGTATGTGTGTTATAAATATTAAAGCCAATATGTAATATTTCAATTAAAGAGCATAGACTGGCTCTCACAATCCTACCAGCTGAGGCCATATTTTGAGTTTGTTTTCCTTCTACTTATATGCACATATACATATGGTAGGCTGTGATAATGAGATTCTTTTCAATTTAAGCTGCCTTTAGTAAGACATATGAACAAAAACACCTCCACATAATTTGCCTCTTTCAGTGGCATTTACATGGGTAGATGTGTTTTGATTTGCTTTTGTGTAGCAAATACTGTGTTATCTGCGCCAAAAACATTTCCCTGTCAGAATTAAAGACTGTAAGCACAGCTGAGTTTTCAGAGTATTCTGGGCAGCTGTAGAATTCTGATGACTGTCCACCAGGTACTGCAACCCTTCATTACACAAATTGGGTCACTCTACCTTAAGTCAAATTTTATATGTAAAAAAAAAAAATTCTCCCTTTCCTCCTGATGAAATAAATATGTAAAAGCAAAACAAAAGTAAACAGGAAATATGTCTGAAGGAAAAGCTTTGTGTTTAGGAAATGCATAAATAATTTTGAAATGAATTTAAGTCAATACTCATTCATATGTCACTGGCCAGAGTTCATCTTCATTAATTCCAGCAGAAATTATCATTTATTCTGAAGAATCATGTAATGGAAGATAATTTTTCTGTTGTTATAAAAATAAGATATGTTTTGATTAGGATATAATTGGAAGAAACTAATGCATGATTTAAATTTGCATGAGGCTGGGGGTGCAGCTCAGTGGCAGAGTGCTTGCCTAGCATAGGGTCCTGGGTTTGATCCTCAAATTCACAAAAAAAGGAAAATAAAAATGAAAGAATAAATTTGCATGAAGGAAGATTTGAATCTGCAGTGAAAAGTGGTAATTCTGGCTAAATTTAGGGATGGTTCTTGAAACCGCCAATTTCTTTCGACTGTTTCATTTATATTTGTATTTGTTATAGTATATTTATTACTTAAAGAAAACCAGTTTATTTTGTACTTTTAATAATCCTCTATTAGTATTTTTATTACTATTTTACAACTGAAGGAAACAGGGCTTAAGGGACAAGTCATACAGCGGGAAATGCCTGGATTTTAAGGCAGTCCTGCATGAGCCAAGGGCCTGGGCTTTCCTCTCTGGGACACCAGCTCCCCCACAACTTAGTGCTCCTTATCAGCAGTCAACTCACTCTCCAACAGTGCCTACCAGTGAGAGACTGGGCCTCGTCTGGACATGGCCAGTTGCTACTTGTGAGTGCCCAGCCATCCTCCTGTGATTCAGTGCTCCTGTGGGTGCACGGGCCTCCTCCTAATCACCCTCCCCTGCCAGTCCATTCTGGAAATGGCTGGCAGCTGGGCTCACAGTTCTCCTTCCTCCATGCCTAACACAGAGTTACCTTCTTGGTGCAAGGAGGTGACTTGACATGGAATTGAGTGTCTGTGAGTCACACCCACCCCCCAAAAAATAGCTGCTCTCTTCCCCCAACACCTGACCTCACCCCAGGCACACCTGGGACTGTCCTTCCCAAAAGTACTGTCCTTCTCAAAGTGTTTTGATGAACCCGTATGTGTTAGAAAGACAGATCTGTGGTCAAGGAAATATTGAAATAGTGGGTAAATAAAGTTTAACAGGGCCAGGGTCTTTAATGTGCTAATTTGCTTTATTCATTTCTATGGGAGATGATGTGCAGGTTGCTCCCAGATATATTAGAACATATCTTTTTTTTTTTTAAATAGAGCCTTTTAAGGGGAATGGTATTCTGTGTAGAATACTTTGAATATTATTGGTTTAACCTAAAGAAGTGGTGGGAATTTTCTAAGCCCTTTATAGGTGAGTAGGGGAAATATTTGGGGGAAAGTTTCCCCTTTCGTAATATTTGTTATAACGAATAGTTGGTAATTACTTTTCATACCAACTATGACTCTACTTCTGCTATTCTCGGTATCAAACTGGGCAGCCCTTTTGAAGGAAACATCCTAGAGTAGACATCATCCTGGAGTATGTTGGTGCCGAGAGTTGAGATGAGAGAGTAAGAACAAGCGTCTGGAGTGGAGGAGAGAGGCTGGATCTATGCAGGAGGTTCAGAATACAGATGCGCATATCTGTGATCACTGGTGAGGGCAGGTGAATGTTCCTCTTCTGGAAAGACTCCATGGAAAAGATGAGCCCTGAGCTCCACTCCATAGGAGCGGGCACTTTGGCAGGACTGCACCAAGTGCTCAGGGTGAGGCCAGGGAATGTGCAAGGGTGCAGATGGTGAGTCACATCCTGGAGACAGTAAACAACTGCTTTCTGCTTTCTCTGTGTCCAGGCATGTCTAATCAAGTCTATTACCCTTTCCTAGAGACAAAGGGAAAGCCTGGGGAAAAGGAGAACGCCAATAGCTCATACATCTCTTTCTCTAACTCCCCTGATCCTACATATCCATGCAGACTTACCTCCAACTAGACACATCCATACTTAAAAAAAATATTGTTGGTTGAATAACTGCATTAGAAAAAGTGAGTATTTGGGGGCTCCAAGAGGTTAACAAAATACAAATGATGGCTGGGAGCAATAGCCCAACTAGAAGAGCCTTAGCTGCAGCCAGATGGAAGATGGTATAGGAGCTCTCCCTCTCCTCGGCTGTTCTGCCCCGTCCTTCCTGAATGTCCTTCCTCGTTCCTTTTTGCCATGTCCCCAGTGCCATGCTGTGTACAAAACTCATGATAACTGTCTACACAAGAGGCAAACTAGTCTTTTAAAAACATAAATTGGATTACATTATTTTCCCTGCTTAAAACTCTGTGGCGGCTTCCTTCTGCCTTCAGAGAGCTTCCCTCCCTTCTTTCCTTACAGGACTCCTCCTCTCCACCAGCCTTGATCTTCCACCTGGAGCCTCTGTGCATAATTGTTCTCTGGCTCCTAGCTTCCTCTTTTGCCGTCAGAGGCTAGCAAACTATGACCCATGGGACTGGCTCTGGCCTTCATTTTGTTTCCGTAAGGCCCTTCAACTAGGTAAGACTGGTTTTTTTTTTTTATGTTTTTAATGGGTTGTAAAATAAATGCAGTAGAGATCGAATGTGGCTTGCAAAACCCCACATATTTACAATCTTGTGTTTTCTTGGAAAAGTCTGCCAACTCCTGACCTAGATCCTGTTTCTCTACCAATGTATTCGACTTCTCTTCTTCATATCACATACTTCTACTTGCAATAATATCCTCATTGGTGTCTTTACCTGCCCCTGATCTGCTTTTCCTCCCACCTCCACAAGACAGGGGCCACCCTTGCAGGATTCTCCAGTGTGGAATTCAGTGCCTCTCATGAATCTTGCCACTGTGGGTGCTAAATACACTTCCCAGTTCATTTCCCAGGTACCCTTTTATGGCTGGTACTGCTTGCTCCCATTACACTAGGCTAATTTTCATTCCTGTTCTTACCCTTGTGTGATCAGTCACAAGTCCTTTCTATATCGGGAAACCCAGTTTGGTTGTATCAATGAAACTCATACCCGTGCTCTCCCGGCACATGTGAGTTCAGCTGAGAAAGTGATCCTGTGTGCCGTGCCTGGAGTTGTGCATGATGGACACCCGTTTTGAGTTTCACAGACCTATCACTTTGCCTGTGGGGAAGCAGGAGGCTAGCCTCCATGGTGTTTGCTAATTGCTAATTAGTGTTATACACGTGGACCATTCTCATGTCCATCTGGGCACTGATGATCTGTCTGATCCAATCCTTTGTCACTGAAACCTAGTAAAGAGAATCATTTCTGAAATTTTAGAAATTGGATTACTGTTGATGATTATCTTTCTCTAACCATGGGAAGACCATGTTAATAATTCTCCACAATACTATTCAAAGATGACATCTGTTTAAGCATACATCATAAAAGTCAGATTTGTTCAACAGAGACTTTATTAATTTGTCACTTTCCCTGAGCAAATGTGACTGCACATTTGTTTAAATATTTACAAATGTAGGTGAATGAGCAGCAGAAGAGGGTAAAATTAAAGCCAAATAGGACACATGTTTTTAAAGAAAATGTTTCATTGACTTGGTTTTGTATGAGTAATAATGCAGGACAGAAAATGTGATATGTTCAAACCGTGCTTCTCATAGTCACTGATTGAAAAGGGACAGTTCCATTTTCTGCAGTGCAAAACCAAGTCATTCTTATTAAAAGGTCACAGGAAACTGAGGAGAAATGTCAGGCACACAGACTGACCTATTCAGAATATAATCGAGCTTGCTTTAAAAAGACAACATCTACATTATGAAGGGGAGAGATCTGATTGTATTCTCCGTGCCTTGGTAATGCAGTTAGTGCTGATAAGACCTTGAGACAATCTTGCCCTTCAGAAAATGAGTGTTTGTGGTGGATGTGGGTGGGTCTGAGGGGACCTCATGATGTAATGTGGCTAAGACCTCTCTTCAGCCAGTTTCCTCTCGAATTATTGAACTTACCATTTGTTTACAAGATGTACGTTTTCTACTTCCAAGATAACTGTTTCACTTTGATTTTCCCTTAGAATCATTAATTTCATAAAAGGTGGAGGAAAGTGGTCCCCTGGATCCAGTGGCAGATTGACAGCTACACAGCTCCAGTCCTCTCTTTGCCCAGAGGTACCATTTTTGCAGCGCATCTTCTGATAGTCTCCCCTTCCACTTGAAGAGACCAGCTGTAAAGGCAAGATGGTAATTCTGTTTTCATGCCAGTTCATCATTGGCCTCTCTCCAGAGTTGTAGTAGTTAGGGCTTGATTTTGCTGGCTGCCTCATTCCTTGTGCACAGAGCTCCCATCGACTTCATTATGATTAACAGAATGATGATAAACTTCAATGGTAAACAGAAGGGTTCTTCACTTCAGTGGGAATTCTGCATGTATGAAGAGATATGGTCCAGTAAAAGCAGCCCATCTCATATCAAATAAATAAACATAATAGTATCTGCAATGCCAAGTCGGTGTCATGTGACATATGTTTAAGAGAATGTGAAGACTGGAGATTCCGCTCCTGTGGTTATCAAATGGCCATCCGATAGAACATTCTTGATTTCTTCAATCATCTTGTTGGAAATCTTCAGCTGGGCATATTCCCTTTTGACTGCAAGGCTCTTTCGGCAGATGTATAGAAACAGATTTCATTTTTTTTCTTGTGAAGATGGATCACAAATTAGGCCCGCCAAAGCAAGTAAATTAGAATTTTTCTTTCATTTATGTATGTATGTATGTATGTATGCATGTATGTATTTATTATGTGTGGTGCTGGGGATTGAACCCAGGAGCATTCTACCTCTAAGCTACACCCCCAGCCCTATTTCACATTTTATTTGGAAGCAGGATCTCACTAAGTTGCTGAAGGCCTTTCTAAGTTGCTGAGGCTGTCTTTTTTTTGTGTGTGTGTGGTACTGGGGATTGAACCCAGGGGCGTTCTACCTCCACACTACACCCTGGCCCTGTTTTTTTTATACTTTATTTTGAAACCGGGTCTCACAAAGTTGCGGAGGGCCTCACTAGGTAGAGAGAGAGAGAGAGAGAGAGAGAGAGAGAGACAGGGAGAGAGAGAGAGAGAGAGAGAGAGAGAGAGAGCTGAGGCTGGCCGCGAACCCGGATCCTCAGGTCTCCGCCTCACAAAGTACTGGGATTACAAGCGTGTGCCACCACGCCCGGCTGAGGCTGTCTTTGATCCTGTGATCCTCCCATCTCAGCCTCCCAAGTACTGGGATTACAGACATGGGCCATCATCCTTGGACAGAATTTTTAATCTTTTAAAATTTCTTTATGGGTTCAAATGTGCATAGTCAAAAATCTGGTGTATATTTGTTCCTAAGCTGGTAATGTAGCAAATGGGCATCATGTGGATGGTGTTGCCAGGTTAAGTATTTAGAATTCTAACAGACTGATTTATTTTGACATGCATAATTAACTAAGTCAAAAGTTTAGTTTATTGATTGCCTATAAAATAATATTTTATTAAAACAGTAAAATGCCCTCACTAAAAGTGCTAATTTACTACATTTAAAATGAGCAAACCCAAATTAGAATATGATATACAAAAATAAGAGAATGCAGATATGGTAAGATACCCATTTCACTAATAGTGAAATCTCGTTAGTTAAGTCTGATTTGGTTATATTTGTTTCTTTAAAAGATTGAATAAACTCAGCTTACCAAATATCTTTCTTGGCTTAGACAAAGCCTTCCAGTTAATATTTACAGACAATGTACTATTCATTCAGATTCATTTTTTTTCTATTAATTTTTTAAAATTTACTTCCTTTTTCCCTCTAAGAAAAGAAACCTGAGAACTTTCTATGTATGACCATTAAGGGGAAAACCCTTTTTGCCTTTAGGTTTCTTGATTTATCTGCTTCCTATCACTCCTTGACCTTTGTGATAAGAGGTTTTTTATTGTTAAATAAAATTTTTAAGTAGCTAGCTTCTATACCTTTTTTTGGTTTAAACTTTCTTGGGGCATGGTGGCACACAACTGTAATCCCACTACTTGGGAGGCTAAGACAGGAGGATCACAGGTTCAAAGCCAGCCTTAGTAACTTAGTGGGGCCCTCAGCAACTTAGCAAGACCCTGCTTCAAAATAAAAAATAAAATAGGGCTCAGGGAGACAGATGTGGTGGCCTACACCTGTAATCCTAGTACTTGGGAGGCTGAGACAGGAAGATCTCAGGTTCGTGGCCACTCTCAGCAACTTAATGAGGCTCTCCCCAACTTAGTGAGACCCTGTTTCAAAATAAAAAAAATAAAATAGGGCTGGGGGTGTAGCACAGAGGCAGACTGCCCCTGATTTCCATCCCCAGTAACACATACACACACACACACACACACACACACACATACACACACACACACACACACACAGAGCCTTGGGGAAGAGCTCAGAAAGAGAACTCCCTCCACCCCGTTCAATCCCCAAAACAAAACAAAATAAAAACTTTCTTCCCCAACTAAGTGTTGTTTCATTTTTAACTTCCTCTTTCTGCTAAGATGATTAATCCAATGTCACTGGAATATTTACTAACAGACTAAAATTTTCTGGAAGCCTTGCAGCTTGGCTCTGGCACAGATTACATTTTTAGAATAAACTATCTTTATTTATCTAGTTTTTAGTTTCTGAACACATATCTGAATAGGCTTTAACAAAGCATTTTTTCCTCAAGAAATACAAAGTGATTCCTCTACAAAACTATTGTGTGGCCTAGATTCAAAGACACCATTAAAAAGTAAGAAGACTATAAATAAAGAAGTGAATCATAAATAGATATTTTCCTTTTTGTAGCCTACAATATACTTTGTAGCCTACAATTAAGTAGAAGTAAAAATATTGCTGAGTAAATATTAAGAAAGATAACTTGGAGATTTGAGTTTTTAAAGAAAGTACTGCATTTTCTCAAGTACATATAAGACAAAAAATTTTTGCCCATTCATTTAACCTATTTTTCAAGAAAAAATTTACTTATGAAGCCAAGAAGAAAAAATACTGGGAGACATATGGTTCTTTCCCTACAGCTAAAAATGAAATACACTGACAAGAAGAAAAAAAACAGAAGAATAAAAGAATAGAAGAATAAAAATGTTACACTGACAAGAAAAAAAAAACAGAAGAATAAAAGAATAGAAGAATAAAAATGTTTTGCCACTTCGAATAATAAACATTATCATTGTTTGGTATAATTCCTTATGACATTTCGAAGCACTATCACAATTATTTTATTAGATTCTACATTAGCACTGGGATTTTTATTCCATTCTATTGGTCAGGGTGTCTACTTTTATGGCAATAATCAAGGTGTGGATCGTAATCACTTTTTTTGTGTGTTGTACTAGGAATTGAACTCGGGTCCTTGCTCAAACTAAGCAAGCGCTCTACCACTCAGCTTAACTCCCATCCTTTCTTTCTTGTTTATTATTTATTTATTTATTTATTTATTTATTTATTTATTTTGAGACAGAGTCTTGCTAAGTTGCCCAGGCTGGCATGGAACTTGGGCTCCTCCTGCCTCAGCCTCTGAAGTAGCAGGGGTTACAGCTGTGCAGTACTGCACCAGGCACAATCACTGGTGTTTTGAAACCAGGGAGTGTGACGTCTCCAGCGTTGTTCTTTTTGCTGAGGGTTGTTTTGGCTCTTCAGGGTACACTTTCATGTTGTAAAGTGCTAATAGAAAGAAAGGCGCTGTGTAAATATATGTTGCTGTTTACTTTGTCTTCTATGTTACTATTTCTTTTGCTGAACAAGTGAAGGAGGTCTGGGAGCACCAAGCTCGAGTGTCAACTCTGTGAGCTTTGCCAACTTGCATCATCCAGCGGAGCTTCAGCTTCCTTGTCAATAGCCAATCATCGTTATTCACTAATGATACAAATATTAAGTAGTGCTTGTTGTATGCCAGGCTTTTCTTCTTTTCTCTTCTCTTCTCTTCTCTTCTCTTCTCTTCTCTTCTCTTCTCTTCTCTTCTCTTCTTTTCTTTCTTTTCTTTTCCTTCCCTTCCCTTCCCTTCCCTTCCCTTCCCTTCCCTTCCCTTCCCTTCCCTTTTCTTTCTTTTCTTTTCTTTTCTTTTCTTTTCTTTTCTTTTCTTTTCTTTTCTTTTCTTTTCTTTTCTTTTTTCTTTTCCTGATACTGAGGATTGAACCCAGGGAGCTGTACCTCTAAGCTACACCCCGAGCCCTTTTTCTTTTTTAATTTTGAAACAGGGTCTTGCTAAATTGCTGAAACTGGCCTCTAACCTGCGATCCTTCTGTCTCAGCTTCCCAAGTACTGGGATTCAGGCCTTTCCTTTCGTTTTTAACAATATTAATTAGGTTAATTCTCACTCAACTCTGCAGTTATACTATCATTATTTTTGTATGAGTGGTGGAGAAATTGAGGCACAGAGATGTTAAGTAACTTGCTGGTTACTGGTAGAACTGGGTTTATAATTTGAGTGGTATGGCTCCAGAATCACTCCTCATGAGCCCTGCATTTTTCTTCTTCCCAGTAATAATGATAATAATATGATATAGATATGAAAATATTATGACAGCACAACAATAAAGTGATAATATGGCCAGAGAACATTGATTGGTGTGACCATATGCTACATTCTGTCATTTTCTAACATAATCCTATTTTTTTACTGCTCTGAGCGGTAACATCAATGATCACTTGTTTCCTGTGTCAGGGAGTCAAGGAGTCCATGGTCACAGGGAGACAGGATCCAAGCCAAGGTGAGTCTCCCTGCATCTATCAGGTGCACCCCAGGACATGGAGAGAATTCCACCAGTTTCTAGAGTCCCTGTCTGGTCTCCTTGTCATGATTATCTGTACAAAGGAATCCAGAGCACCCCATCCCTGCTTCTAAAGAGAGTGAGCAAGTTTAGTGACTAGTGTAATCACAGTATTTGGGAGGCTGAGACAGGAGGATCACAGATTCAAGGATAGCCTTTGTAACTTAGCGAGGCCCTCAGCAACTTAGGGAGATCCTGTTTCAAAATAAAAAAATATAATAGGGCTGGAGGTGTAGCTTGCAGATAGAACATCCCTGGCTTCAATTCCCATCCCAGAACTAAAATAAATAAATGAAAATAAAAATAAAAAAAGAGTAGGTTGTCATGGCAAGCTGAAAGAAATGTGCTGATTATGAGTTAAACAGCCAGGCTCAGTGGAGTGTACCCGGAGCTCAGGAGTTTGAGGCCAACCTGGGAAACATAGTTGAGACCTTGTTTCAAAAAAAAAAAAAAAAGAAGGAAAGAAAATTAAACATCACAGAAAATAATTTTGATGCTATCTCATCACGGTTAATTTGGGAGAAGCTGATCTTATAAACATTGCGGTGTGTTCCCATGCCTCGCAGGTATTTGGCAGAGTGGACACTCAGGAATGCTTAAGGAATGAATGGATACAAGAAGGACAGGTCCTCTCTTCCTCCCTACTGGTTTCTTCCAAGTACTTGGCTCCATCTGTGGCCATCTGTAAGTTGTTGAGTCTGCAATTTACTTTGAGTAGGAGTCTATGTCCCACTGAAATGAAGCCATGTCCAGAGACTGATATACTAAGGAAATGAAATACAAGAGGAAAGACTGCTTCTCAGCACTTGGCTTTCCCACTGAGGCCAGAGGCTCCAGCCCTTTAGTTCTCGCTGTGGATAAGCATCAGCAAAATTGGATGTTTCCAATGTTCAGTGTTTAGGAAATGGACTTTGAAGAATCTATCTTAGAGAACAGAATTAAAAAACAAAACAAAACTTTTTGCCATGTTGGGGATGGAGCCCAGGGTCTTGCGTATGCTAGGCAAGTGCTCTTCCCCCAGCCCACAGAATAGAGACTAGAAAATAGCGTTCCACGAGCCCCATAAAAGGAAGACCCTTCAGAGATATTAAATGTCCCCTTTCTGTGATCGATGTCATCTGTTTAGAAAGCAGGCATTTCTTGGCCTTCTGCATAGAGTACAGGAGTGAGACAATACTGAGACATAAAACCTGTCCCCAGAACACACAGCCCTGAATTCCATCTAGACCCTAAGGGTGAAGCAGCGGCAGTAACTCTATGGAGATGAAGCTATTTTTGTGCAACTCATCAGGTATGCCTATTCCTGAAAAGAAAGAAAAATGTCTTTGATTTCTTACAGTGTTCCTTTTAATATTTTATAGTAGTTAGTTACAATGAAAATAAATATTCAACATTAATGGAAGTCAGTGGAAATTCTGCTTCTAAGAGTCTATTAATAAACCACTTGTGAGGATAGGGAATAGAGATGTGTTGAGTGGGAACACAGTAATTAAGTGGCTTTGATGTGACCACATAGTTAAATTGGGACTATGAAGCATAGCAATAAAAAAATCCATAAAGTCTTTTTTTGTGTGTCTGGAAATAACTTGATACATAGAGCATAACATATCTGACATTACTAAATTTATTTATACTCTATTACTTGAACCTCTAATGGCATCTCATTAAAGCAACACTCCTTCGAATCTATGCTCTGGGAATAACTAAGAGATGAATGTGTAAAAAATACAAATTATTTTAACTTTAGTACCTAATGAAACTTGTCTCAAATCCTTGTTTTTACTTGATCATTTAAATTCCTATTTTCTGCACATTTTCAATTCAATTTGACCTTTCTTGAATTGTAGCACCGGAATAAAATGAAATACTACAGACAGATGTACCAGAATTTGTTTAATTCCAATACCCTGTGAGATGACACCCACCATTTGCTAGTCTTTTTTGACTTCAAAGGTACCAGTGGTCCTCCTAATATCAAGAATTTGCATCCCTCCTAGGAAGTTACCATTTCATTTTCAGTATAGTGTCCCTGTCATGGAATTAAAGTGTCTAGTGTTTCCTTATTTTTTCCTAATGTGAAAGTGTTTGTGTGTGTGTGTGTGTGTGTGTGTGTGTGTGTGTGTGTGTGTGTTTTCTCCCCAGTTCTTGTCCAGGATACAACAATTACTTTTAGCTGTTCCGTCTTCTTAGGTTTCTTTTGGGTGTGTCATTTTCTCAGATTTTTCTTGTTTTTGATGATCTTAACAGTTATGAAGAGCATCAAGCAGATGTTTTGAAGAATGACCCTCAACTGGTATTTGACTGATTTTTTTATGATTAGCTTGGATTTATGCATTTTTAAGTAGATCAGAGAGTTCAAGTGCCATTTTAAATTTATTTTTGAGTGCATATATTATAGGCATTTAACATAATATATAATACATCTAATATATATCATATATATAACTATATATGTATATATATCATACAGTTAAGCAAATTTACATATGCTTCTCTTTCATAGTTATCTTTGCCTGTGTGTCTATGGTAAGAGTACCTACCATCTAGTCTCTTAGCAAATATTCACTTTACAATATTATTAACTATACTACTCATGATGTACATGAGACCTATAGACTTACTCATTTTACATAACAAGTTCACATTCTTTGAATTACTTCTCCCCAGTTCCTCCTTTTCCCCATGCCTGGAAGTCACTGTTTTACTCTCTGTTTCCAGGTATTCAACTTTTTCTGTTTGTTTGTTTAGATTCCACGTATAAGTGAGATCATCCAGTATTTTTCTTCCTGTGCCTAATGTATTTCACTTTATCATATAATGTCAAGGGAACACACTATCAACGTGACGGATCACTATTGATGTTGACCTGACCATGATCTTCTGGCTCAGGTAGTGCTTGGCAGGTCTCTCTGTTTTCTGTTTCCCTTTCTGGACTGAACTTTTAGAAGGAAGTCATTGTGTTCAGCCCAGGCATAAGCAGTGGGGAGTTATGCTCCACCTCCTGAGACCAGAGAATCCTCATAAATTATTTGGAAATCTTCTGTTCCTTCTCCATCATATGCATGAATATCTTTTATAGTTTTCATTATAATCCAGGATTACTCTCTTTTGTTGCTTGCATTATTCTAGATTTGGCCACTGGGGGCTCTTTCAGCTGACTTCTTTGCCCCTTTGACATACCTCCATCACTGTGGGTTGGTTGGTTTTGGAGCACTTCCTTACTTCCTGGCACTACAGGATGTTCCAGGTTCATCTTGTATATTTTCTGTCTCAGTCCAAGAGTCAGTCACTTCTCGAATGCATCCTTTCATTCAGGAATGACATTAGGAACCAAAATATGGGCCCTTGGTGGGCTCCTTGCTTGTGGGGTATGATTGATTCTGAGTCCTCTCAGTTGACAAGACAAGGGAATATGAGTGAATATACTAACCTGTATATATACACACACCTATAAATATACCCACATGTAACCATTCATATCTATCTTAAACTAGCACTGAGCTCATACTGTTGTCGTCAGCTTTAATCCATTACCACCTGTATCATTCTAGCCCGCCCTTTCCTATCTGTGAACTCCAAGGCCAACACTGAGAAACCTGGCTCCCACTGGCTGCCATGCCTTTACTTAGTCATTCAATTCTAATCGGGCATGCCTGTTGCTTCAGTCAGCATTCTCACTGCTATGACCCCCAAAACCTGATGGCAACAACTTAGAGGAAGGAGATTCATTTGCTCATAGTTCTGGAGATTTCAGGGGTTCAGTCCATGTTAGGCCAAGTGAAGTAGGCAGAGCTCAGGAAGTGGACTGGGAAGCAGAGAGAGAGAGAGAGAGAGAGAGAGCTAGGGCTCTGCTCTCACATCCAGGAGGCTGGAAGCAGTGATAAAGAGAAAGAGCAAAAAAAGACAGGACCATATATAGTTCCTGAGGCCATACTCTCGGGGATTCTTCCTCTGCGACCAAGCCCCACCTCCAACATAGCTGCCTTGTCTCTGTGGGTCTGGGGGGACATTATGAATGCAAACCATAACACCTGTTTCAAACTTGTTCCCTACAGTTATATTCTCCATAAATTCTCCCATTAGAAAAAATTAAAAAACCATCTTGGGGAATTTGATTGGTATGGATTCATTTGAATATATTTGCATAAATATAAACTTGCATTGTTATTTTCTGGCACATGGAGAGATTCTGAAATCAAAGCCCTATCTGTGTGTTCAATGATTAGGTCGAGATCTCCAAATTCAAATTTTTGCTACTTACAGCACAAGCATATTTTGTTATCTGACCAGAGGAAGTCATTCTCAGGGGCAGGCATGCTGACTTTTTATCCTCTTACCTCCTTTTCTAGGTTTTCTACCCTCCTCCATGTGATCCCCTCAACCAGAAACCTATGTACATCTCATTTCTAAGGCTAATGCCCGGTCATTTGTCAGTTAATTTCCATTAGGAACCACTGTTTCCAATAACTTTAAGATTTAGTAGGGGACATTAAAGTCCAAAAAACATTCTGAAATATCAATGATTTGAGTTTTCGTGGTGAAATTCCAGGAAGAGATATTTCAGAAAATATTTCAGAGACCATTGCTTCACAAATTAGGCTTACTTATATATCTACTTATGTATCAGCCCAAATAATGGCACCTTTCTGTATGAACAGGCCTCTTATTTTCTTGCCTTTAAATCAGAAGGAGAGAGCCATTTTAGAACTAGAATCTCACTTTAAACACAGGTGTGATCTGGGTATTTTTATTCATGTTAGGATTTAGGTTGAAAAACAACCACTAGACATTGTTCAATAAGCATTTCAACAACCAATTCGACATGTTGTTAGACTCATAATTAGAGGGATGTTATGGGGCACATTCACAAAGCAACATGAGTAATTGCATAAAACAATTGCCAACATCCACAAGGACTAATAGTGCCTGAGATCTAGTATGCGAGGAACATGACAATCTCTTAGATTAATCTAAGTCATTTTGTAAAACTGTTTTAGTAAAAATTATTGATATAAGACAGCATATAGACTTTTGCTTTTTAGATTCTATAATATGAAATGACACATCAAATTAAATAATTATTTTTGTGCATATTGCAGAATACTTATTGCTTCAGAAAAAAAGGACAGGGAAATGAATGGCATGAAAACTAACTTAATAGAAGTAGAGAAATTATAGGTGGACCATTTAAGAAAATCATTGCATAAAAGCTAAGTCTTTTCATAAATTAAGAATATCTCTATAACTAAAAATATTAAAATAAGTTCTCTGAAAGAATTGGTTGTAACAAACCTGAAGCCAAGTAAACTGCTCCCAAAGTTAGTGCAAATAGGAAGGTCAAAGTCAAATGTAAGTTAAAGAAACAGAAGTTACTACTTGTAAAAGACAGAAACGATCTTGGAAAAATATTTTGTAATAACATTCATGTGGTAGCTAATACTTGTTTCAAAATGATGTTCATGGTGCCATAGTCTGGGTCATAAGTGAGGAACATCATCCCACCCAGGGCTTTCTTAGTCAAAGAGAGACACTTGTGAAGTTTCACTTTAGCCAACTTTCCACCAGGTGAGAGCTCAGACTTCAGGTTTTGTTCTAACATGTTTACTCTTTACCCATAGCGTTTTCTTTTGACGGATGACTATTGCTAGTTCTTTTTAGGTGTTTTGAAGTGCTATAATAGACCCAACCGTAGGTAGAGGTAGGGGTGGTGGATCACATACACATACACACACACACACACAAACACACACACACACACACACACACACACACACACATACACACGAACATTAACAGTAGTTTTAAAAGGAAAAAGAAAAAGGAACAATGGGAAATTTATCAGAGAAGAGCATATTTCTTCCTGGAGGAAGGATAGGGAAGTGGTAGATGGAAAGTGATTTTTTTCTTTTTTGCAACTGCCTTTCTTTTTTTTGCCTTTTGGTGACCTAATTACAGATAGATATCCACCATTTTGGTTTGCTCTGGTTAATTTGTGCCTATAGAAGAATAAGACCCAATCTTCATGGCCCATGGCAGAATCCCTGATTGGATGAACTTAATGGTATGTCTGCCTTGAACGAGGCAACTGAATAATGCTAAAGCCCAACATTCTAAGCAAAAGACAGTACCTAGCACTTTGTACATTAATGACGACCATGGACACCACTCACCGTGGGGCACTTCTGTGATCTGGGTTCTCTGCTGCGCACCTTGAACATATCACCACGTCCAACCTTCAACATAACTTTATGAGGTTCACTATTGTATCCATTCATTCACTCATTTATTTAACACTTATTAAAATATCACTTTCTGCCAGAAACTGAACACTAATAATTAAAAGTATAACCCTTGAATCAGCTAATTGTATACCACCAGAAGGGGATATAGTTTGGTAAAATACATTCCAGGAAAGATGTCAGCGAGAGGGAGAGAGAGAGAGATCCATTTTCCTCCTACATATACACATACAGGGCTCTTGTTGGCTTCTTTAAAATGTGAAATGAAACCTCTAATATATTTTTTAGAAGAGATATATAGTTAATGCAGACAATTTGGAGAATTCAAAGACAGAGAAAAGGGAAAATATTCCACAATTATTAGATTTTTTGTTCCAATTTTCTGGTGAAACTTGACAATACTAGCAGCATACAAGAATGATCAGCCTTGCTATGGTTTGAATGTGGCCCTCAAAGTTTATGGTCTGGGAAATTAATCCCTACTGCAACAGTTTTGAGAAGGAGGACCTAATACGAAGTAATCAGAACTAATTAGTAATTAGTTATTAATTAATGGACTAGTGTTGTTATTGTGGAAATGTGTTGGCTATTGCAAGAATGAGTATCTTATAAAAGTGATTTTGGAGCTGGTTTTAGTGGTGCATGCCTGTAATCCCAGTACTTGGAAGACTGAAACAGGAAGAATGCAATTTTGTGGCCAGCCTCAGCTGAGGGCTGGGGGTGTAGCTTGGAGGTAGAATACCCCTGGGTTCAATCCCCAGTTACACAAAAATAATAAATAAAAAAATAAATAAATAAATAAGGCTGGAGGTATAGCTCAGTGACAGAATGCCACTGGGTTCAATCCCCAATTCCACACAGACATGCACAAAAAAAGTGAGTTTAGTCTCCTCTTTCTCTCTCTCTTGAGACAGGGTCTTGCTTTGTTTCTCAGGCTGGTCTCAAACTCCTGGGCTCAAGGGATCCTTCTGCCTCAGCCTCCTGATTGCTGAAACTACAAACATGCATCATAGAGTCAGCTCCCTCTCACTCTCTTGTGCTCACCTCTCTTGCACGTCCACCTTCCAACATGGGCTGATGTGGCCTGAAGACACTCGTCAGATGCCAGTGCCAGGCAGGCTCTTGATCTTCTCACCTCCAGAATCATGAGCCAAAGAAACTTCTGGTCATTATCAATTACCCAGTCTCTGCTATTTTATTAGAGCCATAAAAAATAGACTAAGATGAACCCCAAATTGAGTTTCTTCTCTGATGGAGATTCTACGTACAAAGTTAAATAGGCCTTCCATCTTGATGTTTCTGGGCCTAGAAATTTTGACAAGGAATACAAGACTGTCTTGCTTAACAAAATTTTAAAAGCATAGTCATTTCTATATCTGAGCACACCAATCCAATCCAAGTGTGAAGTGCTTATGAACTGTTGCCTGGTGTAAAGAGCTTGGAGGTTTCCATCTAAAGAAATTCATTATAATTTTTACTACTTTATCTTGACAACTCAGTACATTCAGAGAAATTCTGGTTATTTCCTCCCTGGAATATACTCTTTCTTAAGAAGAAACAAAATGAACTTAGTAATACATAATAATAAAATTCTAGAATTCTAATTTTCTATAATTCTCTAGATAAGTATGAGTAACATTCAAAGCAGATGCTAAGTGTAACTAGACATAAAATCAAATTATGGTTAATAGACAATGTTTATTCAAAATTATTGAGAGGAGGAAAGTTTCAGTGGATATATACTCTTCCTCTCAAAAGACTTAGAAAAAAGTACTACAAATCCACTATTACATTTTTAAAAATTAAAAATAGTTTTTAATAAGATAAAGCACAAGCTTATTCAAAAAGGAAGATAAAGCAGTGGTTAATATTGAAAGGCTGTTATAAAGCTTAAAAAATAGCTAATTAGCTGGGCTTAGTGGTACTGGATTACATGCCTATAATCCCAGTACTTGGGAGTCTGAGAGAGGAGGATTGCAGGTTTGAAGCTAGTCTCAGCAACTTAAGAAGGCCCTCAGCAATTTAGTGGGATCCTATTTCAAAATAAAAAAATAAGTGAAAAAGGGGCTGGGATGTAGCTTGGAGTAGAATGGCCTGGAGTTCAACCCCCAGAACCAAAACAAAAAATATCTAATTATTTACAAAATATATAGCTGCCTAGAAATCTTGAAATATTAATTTTTCATTTTTTATTTTTGTCATATGGAATATATAATTGAAGTCTGAAATATTAAGTTTTAAGTGATATTTTTAACAGATATATTTTTTCTGGACAAGTAATAGACTTCATAATTAAAGGAAAAGAACTTTCACTAATATTTAAGAAGCATATGTCTTATCTTCAATTATATGCAACACCAAGGTAAGCAGAGACCACAAAATAGAATCCTTGTCCATAGGTTATGGGAAGTTGGGAGGGAACAGAGAAGGAAATGTCATTCGTAGCAACTTGATTCTACCATTGTCCTAAAGGGAGGTTCGACCTTAAATTGAAAACATTTGGGTTCTAATAAAAGGATGGTCTTTATGTAACTGTGGTTTCATTTTTATTGGGATAATTGGAGGGTAAAAGATACCACGTGCATTCCATATGCTACTCATTAGACAGCAACAAAGATTCCAAACACAATTATTTTGAGAGTCAAGATTTCAACTGAGTGTAAGTTATGGTCTCTGCGTAGGAATTACAAAGCTCACCTGTATTGCTGGGTTCCGTATAGGATACAATAATAAATCTTGGGACAGATCAATTATCTGTGCACAGAAAGTTTCTACTCATTCCTATATGTTTGCCATAGGTGTTCTGTGATGTTCTGACCAAATGTTCCTGGCACTGTTTTCTGTAATCTTCAAACTTGAAAGAAACAATAAGGGCAGAAATTGCATGTTCAAGTTTAGAGCCATTAAATCCATATTATTTGTCACATAAAATAACCTCTAATAAATCTTAATCTACGAGGTATTAAACATGGAAGATTCTAGCACTAAAACCACAGATAGAGTAATAAGACAGTTGAAATTCAGCTTGGGTTGGATTATGAGTTAACATCCCACAGAGTATTGTTATTACTGTGTGTGGGTGTGGCTTAGGGACTTTTAGTAGGCAAAATTCTTTAGTTTCTTGATATTATAATAAGTAGATTTATGAGATCAGTAATAAATGTGATTTTGAGTCACTTCTTTCTCTAAATTCTCTCCAGAATGAAGGCGATGACCTGCATATGTCTGTGACTAGCATTAAATGTCTCATCGTGGGCTATGAGGAGCAGCCCAAAGCACGATTTTTGCCTTGGTCCTGTGGGGTACTTCTTATTTCCTATGTATGTTTTCTACATAAATTACTTATTTTTATGTCTGGTTTTGACCTTTAAAACCTAATTGTTCATGTTTCTTTCAATCTCCTCCTCCTCACTCTGCCTTAAATTGGCAATACCCCAATAGTTAAATCTTATCTCACCCCATAAAATTTCCCTGATCCCACAGACAGACTCCTTTTCCCCAAACTTGGCATAAATACAAATCTGATATAGCTCTCCTGATATTGTAGGACCATCTTCTAATTAGTCAATTGCATGTGTGTGTGTGTGTGTGTGTGTGTGTGTGTGTGTGTAATTGTAGCTTGGAATGCAGTGAACAATGTGGGAATAAGTCATACTTTTAAACTCAATTCATACTTCCCTATTTCATGAATTTTTAAATTTAACAGCTGAATTGAATCTAAGATGCTAGCCTCTCTCAACACATTCAGGTTGATAATGTTGAATTTAATTCCATGCCAGATGTAATAATTTTCATATAAATCCCATGAAGTAAAAAAATTTCATCCCCTTTTTGTATATGAGGAATTGAGATTCAGAGAGGTTTGTGAATTCCCCAGTGAGCAGAGCTCCTTCTGAAGGCTGGGAGGTCCTTCTATGTATGCACTTGCAAGATGGCATGTCCTGGAGTTATGCAGGGCACAACTTGCACAACTGCACATGAAAACCTCTGCAGGATATAACTGAAGTATCTTCTATACCTAGAACTCTTTCTAGTATTTTGTTTTCTGGTATGGATTTCCCATTATGGAAGAGGCAGAGCATAAACTGTGACATTGTGTAGACATGGTCAGCATGCGCATGGGCAATGAGCAAGTTCTGTCGATGCCAACGCCTTTCCCCATTCACCCTCCCAACCTGGGCCTTTCCCTCCCTCTTCCCAATGACCCTTGACCTCTTGCTGCCTCAGGGACTGAGACTGTCAACCACCCTCTGCAGGCCTGCTATCTCTCCCCTTGCAAACTTCATCTCTATTGAGTCTCATCTCGCTAATTATGGCTGGGGGCTAATATGGCCATTTTAAGTCTGGACTTTATCACTGTTATTTGTTGGATCTCTGACCATACGTAAATGATATATCTGCTCTAAGCCATAGTTTCTCATGAGTAAAATGAGAATAAAATATGCTTAATTTGGAAGGAAATATTAAATGAGACAATACGTTGTAAAGTTGTTAATGTAAACTTGGAACACCGCTTAATAAATTTCCCCCATCCCCTCTTCTTCCTGCCCCCCTCCTCATCCTTTCCTCATTTTAACATATCTGCATTCTAAATTTGGCCCTTCTCTCTTTGCAACCAACTTTTGAAGTCTATTAATGTAACTAAACAGTGAGATTTCAGGTTAGTTTCAGAGGCCATGGAGGAGGCCCGAGAAGACGAATAAAAATGTCAATGGTTTCTTGTTTTGGGGGTAACCATCAAACCATACAGATGCTGACCACCAAGATTATGGACTGAGGACTTACAGGCTGAGAGCTTCGCGTGGCTTTTGTACTTTCAATGAAAAATACAATGAAGATCGCTCTGCTCCATATCAGGAAATTTAGAGCAAGAGGCAGACATGGAAACTCTTTCAAAGATCTGTCCTAACCTGCCTCTCCTCTCAGCCTTTCCTCTACACCCTCTGCTGCTTGTGCAGCTGCTTCTATGCCCTTCTTATCCATTCCAACCATTCCTTTCCTCCCCTCCTTTCTGCCTTCTTTTCTTTCTGACCTTCCTCTTTTCCCCTCACGCCCTCTCTCTTTCTCTCTTTATAATACATCTGATCCTGCAATGATATTTTCAGCAACTTATGCTTCGTAACTTAAGCCTTGCATACATTTCTGAGTAATGGTAGCTGTATGTCTAGGCTTGAATTCTATGAATATTATATAAGCTAATAAATCCAGCAAAGGACACATTTAAAAAATAAATTTCCTCATAGAAATATTGCATCCACTAAGAGTGCCAGGGTATTTTTCCCCTTCCTCAAACACCTGGTAATGAAATTTATTGACATATAAACTTAATAAGCTGCTAATTGAGTAATTATCGATCGAAGGAAATGTGTTCTTAACAGTCACATTATCAATTGGCAGAGAGGCAAAAATAGAACAGACTCAGATTTCAACCTACTTTCCAGCATTACCTTAAAATTGGAAAGAGTTAATCTTATCACACTACACATGGCTGAATTTATAAAAGATAAAATCACAAACGAGTAATGCACAGTTACTTGTTACATATTCTTCCCATTACAACTGACAGGTTCATTAATCATACAGTGTATTTTACTATTAGAAGCCATAAAGGAGATCAAATCTCTTGTAATTTTTCTTCTTCTCTTTCATTTGATAAGTGTGTTGTTTCAGTGTGCAGATAAAATATAGTGTCAGTCACCAGTGGTCTCAGGAGAATTTCATTTTTTCCAGCAAGAATATCCTTGCTGATTTGCAATGTAAAAAATCCTCAGCTCATGCATCATTTCCTTATAACTTGACCATCAGATCAAGCAAAATGTCTGTGTGCACCTATGCACAGGAGTGGCCAGCCTGAAGTCAGCTCTGGGGAAGAAAGATACTGTTTTAGGTGAGAGCAGTATTGCCCACCGACCGCCCAAGGCATTAAGGATGAACACCTTTATTCATAACATAATATTGATTCATAATTAAGGTTCATGTAAATTACACAGATAACCGACAGATCTCATAAGCTGTCTGAGGAGAGGTAGCAAATTTTACAGTTTGTCACAGACTGCCAGTGAAACACTTGAAAGAATTCATGAAATATAAGACCAGTTGCCAGTAAATAAGGGGACTATGATCGTCCCTTTAATGGAGCAAGATGAAGGCATATGTCTTAAATGGCTACATTCCTACTTAGAAAACAAAGGTGGTTCTTATTTTCTAGTCTAGAAAGAAATCCTGAAAAGAGATGCCATCAACCCGTACAGCAAAAACAGATGGACACACTTTAATTTTTTAATTAGTTAAAGAAAATGGAAATGTGTCTTTTTCAAATCTCTTGCTGACTTAAAGAGGGGAGAAGTCAACCATAAAAATTCTCCTGTGTTTCTCTGTGTTTTCCTTTTTGATTTTTAAAAGTATAACTTATAAATAAAATCCTTAGGATTTCTTAGTTTGGGTGATTTGTGTGACACTGATGTGCTGTAATTTATACAAGAACTACTTCAGTGTATGTTTTTTCAGAGCGTCTTGCCAACCTAAGGATTCTAAATATAAACTGAAGAAATTCAGTCTGGCACAAAACAGCTGATGAAATATTCTGGGCTTGCATTCCACTCTTCTCCCATAAGACCTTCTATGAGGAGCAGAGAATGCGGTGAGATCTCGATTAAAGTGCAGAAACGTCTGCAGTCCAGTTTCTTGCAGACTCAATTTAGAGTTGACCGTGAGTAGCCTTCGGATCTATCACCAGAACTTCCTTCCTGACAGGGACACAGCCTGGTCCTCCTCCTCATCTGTTCTCAGGGAACAGCTAGCTGTCCATATCAGAACCCTCTCCCAGAGAGGTGCAATTTTATCCTGGCCATGTGGTAGGATTTCTGTTTACTTGGCCCCTTCACAAACGTCACTTCAAACAGCTTCTTCGCAGCACGTTGGGGAGCCCAGCCATCACCGGCTGACTCGGAGTGGTGTCGAGTCAGTTGCTCCCCCATAGTGTTTTCTTCCCTCCTTTTTACACAAATAATTGCCCCAGATCTATGCTTTTTTGTGATTGGGGCGGGGGTGCTGGGGATGGAACCCAGGCCCTTGCACATATTATGCAAGTGCTATACCACTGAGCTACACCCTGAGCCCTGCTATACTTTTTTTTAGTATAAGTATCATGCTTTATATTTGAGATATAATTCTGATATTTTTGCTTATTTACTAAGGGTTAAGTATACACAATTAGCTTAAAACATCACCTAAAGGTTCCTATTATAGTAAATCTTTTTTTGGGGGGCAGTAGTACTGGATATTGAGCCCATGAACATTCTACCTCAGAGCCACACCCTCAGCCCTTTCTATTTTTTTTTTTAATTTTGGAATAAGTTCTCTGTAACATGCTTAGGGTCTCACTAAGTTGCAGAGGCTGGTCTTGAACCTGTGACCTTCCTATCTCAGCCTCCCAAGTTGGGATTACAGACATGCACCACCAAGCCCGGCCTGTTCTGTGAAATTTGATGCTCTAGCATGAGGGGGACTTTGCTCATCATGAGTGACTCCACAGATGGACCTCACATATAGGCTTTTACACCTGGCCACTTTATTTTTCTTTTTTACCTTTACAAATATAGAGCATAGTTTACGCACCTATGTGTGCATTTCTTCAAAGCACAGGATTTTGTGGTCCTTAAACTAAGAAGGGATTTTTAAATGTAAAGACCAGCTGAATTTTCCCACATGATGATGCTCCTTGGGCTGAAACTTCCACTTGAAGATGTCCTTTGATCTGGCTGGGTCAGCCAAGCCAAGCCGCTAACTCAGTTTCTCCAAACTTCCTTAGGACGAATGAGTAAATGGAAATTTAGGGCGGGCCCAAATGACCACAAGAGAAAGAGGACATGGGATGAGACATGGAAACATCTTCCAGAAATGAAGATAATTTTCTCTGTGGAATAGAACTTAGCCCTTCTTTTTTCTTTTAGAGTACCTGAGTTCATGGCAGTGGGTGTTTGTGTGACTGTCCTAGGGTTTTCATTTTTTTTAATAACTCTTTGTCTTTAGATCAGTAGAAAAATTAAACTAAATAAATTTGGTTGTTTTGTTTAAAAAAAAAAGGACTTTAGAGAGACCCTTAGGCCTCTTGCTTCTATTTGCTGGGAGTTTTCTTCTGGAGTTACTGTTTACCTGTTTCAAACTTGCAGACATTTAGACTCAGGCAAGTGGGGCACCTCCATAAGCCTGAATTGGACAGTTGTCCTTGAACTCCTAGGTCCCTTCTGAGGCCTTGAGATGGGGAAAGGACATGACCCTGGGGCCATCTCAGCAGGGTGCTCCCGGTCTGGTCCAGACCTGCCAGGGTCCTGCCTGTGCTTCTCCCCTTCCAAGATGCCCTCCACCGTCTACACCCTGCTCTGGCCTCACTCCAGTAGGGTTGTCCTGGGTGCTGTGGTGGCCCTGGCTCCAGGTGGTTGCCTGGGTGTTGGGCTCCCCTGCCCCAGATTGGGCTACCAGCATGGCGCTGATCTGCTGATTTTAAGTGGCGTTCATGGGAATGGAACTAACTGGGCTCAAGCGTTGTGTGTGGCTTGTGGGTTGATGCCAGCAACCAAGGGTGACCGGAATGAAGCAGAGTGGATGTGGGGCAGTGGCCCTCCTCTCTGCAAGCTCCCACCAGGTGTCAGGCAGCCCCTCTGGGGTTGCAGGTGTCCACCTGCTTCCTCCCGCGCCGCCCAGACCCAACTCCCACAGGCGTTTCAGTTTTCTGGCTGCTTCTGTCCCCAGGAAACCTGGCAATGTTGTGTCTCCCTGGTGGAGCTCCAGTCACTGTGGAGGACCTCATGCTTCTCTCACTCCGCCCACCTTCCTCTCAGCCTATCCTGCTGCAGTAAACACCCAAAGACATCCCATTCCTGGCACACAGCGTTTGGCCCAAAGTGCTCAAAAGAAGATGTGGTTGGAGAGGTGCTGTTCTGAGTCCATGCTTTAACATTCCAAAAGGGAAAATTAACAAGAGCAGAAATGAATCAGCATTCAAGTGTTGCTCTGTGCGCTAGATAGGACTAGCATCATGGTCTCCGTCCAGGAGGCATGGTGACACCTTTCGGAGTGTCACTGGAAGCCAGGATGCCTTGGACAGGATGGATAATGCAGCTTATGAGCAGTGATGTAACTAGCACCAAATAAATGGTGCTAGGGAACTGCAAAGGTACGTTGATCAATACTGTTTCAGTACAAATAAGTTCCAGAGAGCCAGGCATTGCTGCTGCTTCCTGTAGAGTGAAATTTGAAATTATTCATCCATATGTGACTAGACTTCACATGAGTCCATACATTTTGCAATACTTTTTTAACTCAAATTTTTATTGAGATAGGGTCTCCACAAACAAATATGATATAGAACCCCATATGGTCTGGTGCGACCCTGTTTCCAGTTCATATATCTAGAGTCATGGAAGTAAAGTCACGACCTGTGGTGTTATTTTGCTCTTTTTGGTTTTACTTGGTATTGATAGGCAAGATTACCACATATAGCTTTCATTAGTATGAGTCCCCAGCCCCTCAACTTCAGGAATATTGAGTCTACTCATGGATAATCTTCATTGCTCTAATATCTTCTATAATGCCAGGTGTAATAATAATTAAATAAGGAGCAATACCAAACACACAGCGAGTGGCCAATAAATTTATCTGGATGTGATGAAACAACACACCACCTGCATCCAGACAAATAGAAGAAGGCTGAGGGTGTGAATTGTAGCTTCTGTTTTTATCCAAGTCACTGATGGTGGTGAGAAGGTGCTTCCTCTCCCTAGACACAGATGTGTTTCAACATCTCTCTATAACCCATATAATGGAGATACATATAATTTCCTTTGGATGCACAAAGGAAAAAGCAAAAATGGCTGGTTTAAATTCAGAGACACTTAATCTTTGACACCACAAATACCTCTGTACAGGAGAAATATCTTCTGTATTTTGAGTGTCAAAAAATTTCTCTATCAATCCAGTAAGTGGAAGTGGAATGATCTAGAAACATTGAGCAGAGTTGACTATCTCACTCTGTTTTGGATTGTGAGAGACGGAAATTTTCTTCTCGACTTTCCTAATATTGTGAGTCCTTGCCTTTGTCTCAAGCCCCAGAGGCTCCGCCTCAAACAGTGTATTTGTTCACTGTGTCTCAAACAGAATGTTCTCTACTGTGGCTATCTTCACACCATTTTTTCACACTTTGAATAATCTCTGAACTAGATATTTTCCGTTTCCCTCATCTTCCCGTTTCATGCCCTTCTAGGCTTAATGTTATGAACTGGCACCAATGAGCTCCCTGCTCTTGGTTTCTGGCTGGGTCCAGCAACATCTGGAGACCAGAGGGCATAAGGAGATTGTGGGGTGCTCACTGCCTGGGCCCCTTCCCTAAGAGGCCTGAGTCGCTGCCTTCCTCTCCTGAAGGCCAGGGCTTCTGTTCAGGGCTGCAGAGTTAGCATCATGCCCAGTTCCAGTAACTGTTCTGAATTTGTCTCCAGGCCTAAGAGTACCCATGGCTTCCTACTATTTCTGGTTCCAGGGTGCTCCACCAGCCCTGTAGGCCGTGCTTGACTCTGCATGGCTCGTCAACACTACCTTCCTTCCTTTCCCTCACCACCCTTTGCCACCTCACTTAGGCCTGGACCCCTACTGCTTACAGATTCCTTTTACCCCCTCTGGATTTTCCAAATGCATATGGTTTCTAACTTTTCTAAACAGAGCTGGCCTGGATAGACTCAGATAGCCACGTGGGTCTGTTTATTTTATCCATTTTCTTTATCTCATCTTTAGAGCATCCTGAGTAGGACTGATTAAATGTTAGGATTAGGTTGGGCATTTAATGGAAACAGCTCAACTAATGTTTGCTTAAACAAGATAGAAATTCATTTCTCTCTTTTGTAAGGAAGTTGAAATGTAGATTCCGGGGAAGTCAGGGAGCTCCCTAAAGGCATGGGGAGGGGGCTCTTTTCTTCACTACTTCATCTGCCTGAGGAGGACCAATATGAATTTCCGTGCAGTAAATCAGTCTCAGGATAGAAGAATGTGGGAATGGCATGGTTGGAGCTGTCCTGTCCCATCTCCCTGAACTTAGTCCCACGCCTACAGGCAGCTTTATATCTGGCTGAAATCATGATCAACTAAAACCCAGAATTTTATTATTAAAAAAGGGAAGGATGGATATTGGCAGACAGTGTTTAGAGTCCTCAAAATGGCTCCATGGTCTCAGTGGTCCTGTGCATATCAAAAAGGTAGGGAAACCTTGATAGCAGTGACTTATCTAATGACTTACTATTTATTATTTAAAGTGGACTAGAAGAATCCATCTTCATTGACTCTATTTTGTTCCTACATTATTCTTTCTTAACTGTCTGCACTATGATTTTTATCCTGACAATTTATTTAATCGATTAACTTAAATATATCGTTATCTCCTCATTATAAAATCTAGCACCATCTTTTCTGTTTTCATTCTCTTTACCTTTGTTATGATTGACACTGCTTCACCGATCAGATCATCCTTTTTAAACCCTCTTTTCCCTTGCATCTGACCTACAACAGATTTCTGTTGCCCATGACCTATCTGGACTGACCTCTTCTCTTTTTCTATGATGGCTTCTCATTCTGCTCTCATCCACTAACTTACCGGTCTCTAAAGTTCTAGGCTTCCATTCACTTCTGTCTTCATTCCTTGACTGAATGATTGGGTGTGGTCTTATAGTGTATCCATATTTTCATTGTTTCACACTCTGGTCCAATCTCTAATCTCAGGTCTGCAAACTACATATAAACAACTTCTCAAGTTTTCAAACAAACATGTTATCTAAAATTATAGATAATTCTCATTTACAACTTCTCCTTTTTTGTACAACATCACATGTTTCCTAGTCTTCTAGACACAAGACTTGGCCTTCCTTCCTTCCTTCCTTCCTTCCTTCCTTCTTTCCTTCCTTCCTTCTTTCCTTCCTTCCTTCCTTTGTTCTTCCTTTTTTCTTTTTTGCATTACTGGGGTCATACCCAGGGCCTTATATATGCCAGGCAAGCATTTTGCTACTGAAGTACAATATCAGCCCACACAAAACTTTTTAACCATCTTTTATTACCTAATTTTCTTCAATATGTCATTGAGTTTAATGGAAACTTTGAAATTTTTTTTTGGTTCCATATCCTTTTCTATCTTATGGTCATCCAGATGCTAATACCACATGCTAAATCACAATCACTATACAAACTTCCCTTTTTAAAAAAATCTCCCTGAGAACAGTGTGTGTGTGTGTGTGTGTGTGTGTGTGTGTGTGCATGCACACACACATGGCCTAATTGATCCCTTATGTATAATAATAATACTCTAATACTTATTGAATACATACTGTATGCTAGTAACCATTCCATATATTTTATAGGTATTAACTCATTTAATTCCCATGAGGAGAACCTAAGGAGGATGTACTATACCCAGTTATATTTTTCAGAGGAGGAAACAGAGGAACCAAGCAGTTAAGTAACTTGCCCAAACTCAGATGTAACAAGTTGAAAAGCTGGGACTCAACCCAGGCAGTCTAGCTTCTATGCTTCTCAGAACATTCCCATATCTTTGCTCTCGTTTAACACTTACACCATATAATATGTGCATGTATGTTTGTATCCCCTTGAGCCTCACTATGATGCATAATTACAATCCACCAATAAAAGTACAAAAGAAGTAAACTATGAGAGAGGAAGATATAAGAAGAAGGAAAAAAAAGATATGGAAGGAACTAGCTCCACTTTGCAAGTTATCCTTATCAGTCTTTAAATCAAAGCTCAAATATCATCTACCATGAAGATCAAACATTGATACTAATCATAAAAAAATAGAAGATTGGAGCTAAGTTGGTCAATGGCCTTTGTTTTGAAACCAAGGGGACTGTGGTACATTGTATTTAAATAATTGACTCTGTTTTTTATAGATCGTAAGTAAAAGAAACCAAGCAGAAACCTGGTTTTCTGACCCCTAACCCATGACATCAGTGTCACTCCAGAGGATGGCTGGAGTGCAGTAGGAGATGAACTGGGTTCTTCATGTTTCCTGCTCAGGCTCATCTATTCATTGTTTCCATGGGACTTTTTGTCAAGTTTCATTTGAACAAAGAGATCTGTGGCTGAAACAATTTCGTAACTCAATATACTATAGGAGGGATTAACAAACCACAGGGTCTGTCACCCAGATCTGATCCTCTGCCTGTTTGTGTATGGCCCACAAAAGAAGAATGAATTTTGATGTTCATTTTTAAATGGTTAAAAGAAATTTAAAAAAGAATAATGTTTTATGACATGGGATAATTATATGAAGTTTGAATTTTAGTGCCCATAAGTAAAGTTTTATTGGAATATGCCACATGAATTTATTTGTTCATTGTTCATAGCTGCTTTTAATCACTGAAGCCAGGTGCAGTGGTGCACATCTATAATCCCAGTACTTGGGAGACTGAGACAGGAAGATCACAGATTTGAGGCCAGCCTCATCAATTTAGAGAGATTCTCAACAACTTAGCAAGACCCTATTTCAAAATAAAAATAAGATAGGGCTAGGGGTATATGTAGGTCAGAGGTAGAATCCTCCTGGTTTAATTCCCAGTATCACCCCAACACACACAGATTGCAGCATTGAATAGTTGCAACAGGGACCACATGGCACTTAAGAATCTAAAATATTTTCTAAGTTTGAGGAACATAATTGAATTTTAACAGATATAAAGGATACTCTAAGAATGCTCCCTACCTCATCAGATTATGATGTACTAGAGTAGAAACAAAGAAGCAAGTAAGCATATTGTAATGGTCCTACTGCAGATTCAGCAACAATAAACATTTCATACCTGACTCTATGATTATTACTGACACTAACCATGCCTGGCCTAGTTGACTGGCTACATTTATTCTCCTCATTTCTCATCTAGAGAATGTGAGGCCTTCATGTCTCTCTTGACAAACCACAGAAAAGAATAAAGTACAACAGTGGATGCCTTGAAGGAAAGAGAGAGAGAGAGAGAGAGAGAGAGAAGGCTTTGTAAAGCATTAGAGCATTTTCAATACTCCTTGATGTCATTTGGACATTCTTAGCTAACCTGAAGTGGGGGCTGGAAGCGCAGAACGGTAAAGGGCAATAGTCGCGCAGGCACGTTGTCATTGCCGGGCGGTTTCCCTGTTGTCAAAGCCTTTCCCTGATGGAACAGAGTTGAGCCCGTTATTAATCTCCACTGAATGCATGGGCTCTATTAGGTCCAGCAAGCGTGTTGTCTACATAAGTCTGTCCTAGGTAAGAGACTAACATGGTGTCTGACTTTGTCATGGAAATTTGGAAATTATATAATTTTATGAAGGATAATTACTTAAGATTTTGAGGTGGAGAAAAAATAGAATTATTTTTAAACTGAAGAGTGAAAAAATTGGCCTAACCTAAAGAACATATGGAGGAACACATTTGGGAACTGCATACTGCTAAAAAATTTTTTTTCTCTAGTCTCAGTTTTTTTCCCCACCCCTGTTATGCCAATTCCAGTTCCAAATATGCAAATCTCACCACGAAGGTATGTGAGAATGTGGTTGTTCAACCAAAATCGCACCGAGGATATGTTATCGCTGCCAGCTTTGACTCTGCCGTTCTAGATCTCTCCTTGTCAAGCCCTGCAGAGCTGCTGGCTGCATAAAGTGGCCACAGTGAAGGCGGAGGGGGCAGCGGGGGCGCCTGCGCACAGGCGTGGATGAGTTTGTCTGTGTGTCCCTGTGTGGTACTGGTCTTGGTAAAGGGGTGTGTTCACTTTGAAGGAGACCATGGAAAGAGTTAAAGCTTTTGATAGCATCGATGAGTATTTGTTAGATTCTTAAAAGGAGAGTCAACTGGATTTAAGGAGGCTACGGGCTGAAATGGGAAAAGCATGCCTTTGGAGAGAGCAAGCAGACCCGGATTCCAGGTCCACTTCTGCGGGGTACCAGGAATGACTCTGGGGAACTGGCTTCTCTACCTATCTAATCTGTACACGTGGTAGAATAGTTTCACCACAAGGATGTTCGTAAAACACATTTTGTTCTGAAACAACTTTAGACTCACAAGAAGTGGCAAAAAAATGTGCAAAAATAGGGAAAAGAGTCCAAAAATAATGCAAAAATAGTAATACAAATCGTGCGTTTGGGGTATATACATGGATAGTTTCATACAATTTCATCACATAACACAGATTTCCACCTAATTGGAAAATAGCACTGTCCCAACATGACTGACAAGAGCCCCAGGGAGGTTTTGAGTGTGAGTAACAATAGCTGGTGACACTCACATGACTGTCCAGAGGTGCTTTCATGGTTTTCCAACTCTAGGAATCTTAGCCATGATACTTAGTGGGGTGCTGCTCATTATAAGACATCTTATCACAATACCAAGGAGATGTTATGTGGGACAGGTTTTTCTGGACAAGAATAAAGTATTTGTTTAAAACTACTAATCATAACCTTCATAGCAAGGGGAATGTTCATGTACTCTCCTGCCAGTCAGTGCCCTGGACTGTATGAACTATAAAGGTTGGAGATAGGTTCTAGTATATTAGGGAATTGACATTAACCCTAATTTTGTTGCTTGTCTGGCCTGCATCCTATTCCAGGTATCAGATGCTGTCAACTCGGGAGGGGGGGTCATCTTTTTATTTATATTTCATTTATTTATTGGGATCTGGGGATTGAACCCAGGGGCATTCTACCTCTGAATTCTGTATTTTTTAAATTTTGAAATAGGGTCTTACTAAGTTGCTGAGGCTGGCCTTGAACCTGTGATCCTCCGGTCTCAACCTCCCAAGTACTGGGATTATAGGCACGCATCACCACACCCTTCTGTGGTCATCTTTTTCAAGTCAAGGCTATTATTTTCTATCCCAGTTGTAAGTTTTTGGTGACCCAAGCTTTCCTGCCCACGTTAAAGTTCTTTCTCTCCTGACTTCATTTGTCCTTTTAAACATATTTACTAGTCATCTGTTCTATCATGAGTCTGAGTCAGGTGTCCTTGAAACCAAGGTATGTCCCGGTCCTCATGAAGGTCAACTTGATAGGGTAGGAGCAGGGACAGGCAGATAAGCAATGCCAATACAAAAAAGTCGGTGTTGGGGATACACAAAATGCTATGGAAACCTGAGCGGGGTATCTACCCCAGTCCTGTCCAGGGTGAGAAAGGTCTCTCCAATTGAGTGACATTTGGGCTGAGCCTTGAAACATTAAAGGAGTGAGTCATCTAGGCCACAAGAAAGGGGGAAGGAAGTCACAAGGCATAAAAAGGAAACCAAGGCACAAACTGAAAAAGGAATGAAGACCCAGGCATGGATGCAAAGTCGAGGTAGCAGTGGCAAAGGTTAGCTGGAGTGGAAGTGGGGTCAGCCATGGAGAGACCTGGCTGTGAGCTGGATTTGAAGGGACCAGGTGTGTAAGGTTTGCAGGTTGCCTCTCCATCCACTGTGCCAGAAAAGACAGGTATCCTTCATGCACACAGACTTTGGACACTCTTGCAACACTAGTCATGCCACGCTTTGTCAGTACAGTGGGACCTGGTCCTCAAACCCGGCACCTAAAGATGTTCACCCAGCACCTAGGGCCTCCGATTCTAGAATGTCCTTGCTCATCTTGCAATTGCATGTACATTTTACTCTTGTTTTCCTTCTGCTTCAACTTTATTCCTTTTAACTTAAAGGAAACTTACCAAATTGAGTTTGTGTTCATACAAACTATCTTCGTTTTTGTTTTTTTTAAAATGAAGCTTTATATTCTTCTTTTTTGCTTTTTTGAAAACATAAATTCCAATTTAAAAAAGCAAAGTACCCTAATCCAGTTTACTTTTTTAATTTAATGAAAAAAGCTATAAGAAGCAAGACTTCATACAGTAAGAATACTAAAATACTCACATGGCAAGTTCAAAATATAACACAGGAAAGAGCAGAATGCCTCGAAAGAGACTATGTTTTAAGAACAAGAAAATGAGGCATTAAAACTATGCTCAGGACAGAGTTTATCATGTCTAAATGATATTAGCTCTGACACCAGTCAACTACAATAAATCACTAATTTTATTATAGCCTTTGAAAAGAACCTTGTACCTCCAAGTGACTATGTAACAGCTGTAGAGATTGACCTGACCTCTCTCTAGGTTAGAAGATTTCTCTTGTTTCTTGTCTGTCTGGTTAGGGCTCCAGCTTTGACCTTCTTTTGGCATTTTTCCATGGAATACTCTTAACTCTATCCTGTACTTCCTATCTTATAATATCTTTGAAACAACTATATCAATTAACTATTACTAGTGAAGCCCAGCATTGCCCTTATTCAGAAGGTCATATTTACATACTTCCTGTTTGTTAACATTCGTTCTACTTAACAACACTATTTGAGGGTCCATCACGGGGAAAAACAACTCTGACATTTTATTCAGAAGACTATCAAATGGCCAAATATTGGCCATACCCTGAATTTATCACACCGCATGTTGTCAACTTGTTCTAGAAAGTTTGGCATGCTAGATTCAGTCAGCAACTACTTAAATTAATTATTTAAGTATTTAATTTAAGTAATCAGGATGTATAATGTGTCTCAATCTCCTACAAACAAAGCCATTCCCAGAGGGCTGGCAGGATTTCTCTCATTATTAGCGTCCGTTCTAAACTTCCTCCTGGCTGTCCTCCAGAAGCTCCATTGAGAAACAAACAAACAAAGAAATCCTAAAATTTTGACATAACACTCAGGCATGCAACCCCTGGGTGGCTGCATAAGGTGGAAGTTCAGGCTCTCATTATTTATCATTTATTCAACAAAAAATTATTGAATGCATGCTAAATGCAGGAAAACAATGCAGCCATCTATATGTTGCCAAATACGCAATCAATCCAATAATCTGGGGCAAAATTTCAATTTATGATTTTTTTTTTGTGGGGCTGTGGATTGAACCTAGGGGCCTTCTACCTCTGAGCTAGACTCCCAGCCCTATTTTATTCTGTTTTTTAAAATTTTGAAACAGGGTCTCCCTAAGTTGCAGAGGGCCTAGTTACTGAGGTTGGCCTTGAACATGCAATCCTCCTGTCTCAGCCTCCCAAGTACTGGGATTACAACCATGTGCCACCACTCTGGGCTCAGCTTATGATTATTAAAAATATAGCTTATATATCTTTTAAAATATAGCTATTTTGGAATCTGTAAGTCTCACCTTCAAAATGTCTCATAATGTCTCTTTAGAGGAATTGTTCTTTAACAAATTATATCTACATAGTTAAAGGATAGGTAAGAGTGGCTAATACTTTCCATTGGTCAGAAAGTTACTGTGGATCATCCAGGCCTCAGAGTCCACCCCAGAGCCTGCATCAGCCATCTGGAGGAATGACCAGCATGGGCCATCACACTAATTAAATTAACCGAAGAAATGCCAGCTCACTGCTGCCCTTAATGTCAGTCTATGTGAGATGACAAAAATTTAGACCAATTACTAAATATTTTTTTCTGGATCGATTTAACCTCAGTTATTATATGTTTTATTTTCAAAGGTTTTATTTTTGTGTATCTTCTGAGATTAAGGAACTCCCTACCATATCAGAGACATTTTCTGCTGTGGTGAATTTAGTCCATTACATGGGACTCATTTCCTCTGAAAGAAATGTATGCGATTTAAGGTGATGAGTAGGAATGAAATGATTATGATCCACCGGTGCTTGGTGTTTTCCCACCATCGAATTCCATTAAGTGAATCCATTAATTGAAACAGGAATTGCTGTCGTTGCCTGCAGCTACCGTAATGCAGAGCAACAAGTTGTTAAAATTAGAAGAGGCAGAGGTTGTTTGGACTAGTTTCCATTCTTGTTACAATTGTTGTTACCAGAATGGCTTCATGTTGTGCCATTTTCTGTTTCTTTGCCATTTTTTGTCCCAAGAACAAGATATGAGACTCTCAATGGCTAGTGTTATCGATGAAAGACAGTAAACTATTCTGTTTTAACCTTTTATACAGTCTCGTTTTGATTGACTAGCTATTCTACTGCTTTCTCCTAAGTTGCCAATGCTGTTAAAAGAAAAGAAGAGAGATGGCTGCCCAATCAAATAGGAGGACATTAGAAAGGTCAAAGGAGGGGACTTTGCTGCCAGCTTTCACAGCATGGATGAAACATTTTATTTTTAAAGAAAAAAACTTATTCTTGTGACAAAGATTGCAATAAGAATAGAAAATGTCAGATCAAGAATCTATTCATGGGAGAATGATTGTGATAGGAATGAAAATAGTACACACTTTACCCTTTCTTTTTATAATCACAGTAAAGTAACTTCATGTGGTGCTGCTTAGGAGCTGAACTTGAGAATTCTGAAACTGGGGGACAAAATCAAAAGGAATAGTGAGGCATAATGTAAGAAGAATCAACATTTAAGTGACCACCCAAGGTATCGGCATGTCTCAATTACAGAAATGTGGGTGGCTTTAACTAAAGGTCTGGTAAAATTGGTCTGCAGATTAACCACATAGAGTTAAACAGGAATTGTTATTTCCATACTTAGATTGCTTTTGAAATATCAAACTGTGAACCTTTCTTTACTATGTAGATCATAAAGCATATTTCTAAAATATTGTTAAGTACATGTAAACTAGGAAGTAGGTCATTAAAAAATACAATGTATAGATGAGGATTTTATTTTTTCCTATGACCACAAATGACAAATTACCCCCAAATTTATTTCTGGGTTCTTCCTAACACCAAACCCTAAGGTGAGACATTTAGTGTGCTCAAATACTGTTGAAGCCAACTTAGTTTTTTGAATAACTTCAATATATATTACAGTTAAGACATTATCACTAAAACAATAATGATTAAAAAATCAAATAATACCTCAAGACTATTTAGGATTTGCTGAGAAATACAACCAAGGAATGAAAAGAAAATCTTTCTCTTACCTCTCTAAGAGAGCCAAGATTTATTGTTGTCTTTTTGTTTTGTTTTGTTTTTTGCTACTGGGGATTGAACCCAGGGGCATTCTACCTCCCAGCTACATCTCCAGTCCTATTTTATATTTTATTTGAAAACAGGTCTTGCTAAGTTACTCAGGGCCTCACTAAGTTGCTGAAACTGGCCTCAAGCCTACAATCCTCCTGTCTCACCCCCTCAAGTAGTGCGATTACAGGCATGTGCCACTATGCTAATTCATATATTTGAATATTTAGTGCCTAATATTTGCAACCAGAACTATGGACCTACAATCCTGCAATTTCATTCCTGGTCAGTGATTCTTTGCCAAGGAACTGTGAAGTTTGAAAAAGAAACAAACAAAACAGAAAACTGAAAGGGAATGATATATATGAATGGTTTAAAAATTATGGTTTAAAAATTAGCCTTTTATATTTATATATGTTATATATGTGTGTATGTAATATATTCTTGATCTGACATTTTCCACTCATTGCTATCTTTGTCACAAGAATATATCCCTCTCTAGAGGGATAATCCAGAGCAGACTGTGACTTTTAGACTTCAAAAACAAAGATTTAAGATTAAAAAAAAAGATTCTAAATGCACATTTCAATCAGAGAGCACCAGATTTATCATTCACAACTTGAGGCCACTCGATTTACTTATCCCAGAGAATATGGGGTTCCTTTCTCATTTGTGAGAAGATTCTCAAAGCTCAAGGCTGCGTGTTAGCTTTAAACATAAACATTAGTTCAAAAATGGTTGTCCATATGTTCTATTGGTATTTACATTGCATGATATTATATAACAAAACTAGCAAAGCCTCCAGGTTCTGAAACACACAGACTTGGGGGGAAAAACAGTAAAGTTCAGTTTAAACTCCAACATGAATTATACTTTTAATTTTGCCATCGCAGTACAGGTGAAGGAACAAGGTCTTGGGTGGAGTTTAGACTGTAGTTTCTTGGGAGATGGGACCACTTCTTACTCCTAGCAGAATGTCTAAAATCTAGTGAGTTTGCAATAAATATTTGATGAATGGATGAGTTAATGCTGTGTTAATAACACAGTTGTGGTCACCTATTCTCCAAAGGCTCTAGCACCTTCTACATGAAAATGAGGTGGGAGAATGCCTCTGACCACTTTTCAAGAACTCCCATGATGCTAGAAGCTAAGGAAGCACTTGTAATCATGTCCAATTCAGACTGGGCACAGCAAAATGCACACCAGGGAAACAGCTGTAGTGACCATTATTTTGCAAGTGGGAATTCACGGCAGGTTTCTGCATGTGGCTTGGATTTAGGACTTCTGGGAGAGCTTTTTCCATTGATGGCTATCCATCTCCTTCAAGGGGATTCCAGTATTTACAACAGAGCCTGAGAACTCAGCTCATGAACCTCTTAAAGCGCGAGCATCCCTGGAAAGTTAACGCCCGACACTCTGAACAACCCCTCACATCTTGAGAAGAACCACAGTGCTTTTAACTAAGAGGAGAGATGTTGACAGGATCTGGAATTACAATGTCCTTGGTGTGACTCATTCACCAGGCCCTGTGCTGTAAAAACAGGCCTCAAAGTCAGGGAAAGACCACTGGGTACAAGACAGGCCAGTCTAAGGACTGAAAGTAGAGAGTTTGGGGGTGTGAGACAAACTTCCTATTCACCTGTGAGAACCAGATTCAATAAAGGTGTCTTATTAGAGTTTCTACAGTTAATGCAAAGGACTTTCATATATGACCTTTATTTGGGATTCAGTGTCAATATGTTTTTAAAAACAGAATTGTTTGGTGGTCCACTCCTGTATTCCCAGTACTTGAGAGGCTGAGACAAGAGGATTGCAGGTTTGAAACCAGCCTCGGCAATTTAGTGAGACTCTCAACAACCTAGTGAAGCCCTGTTTCAAAATTTAAAGAAGGGTTGGAGGTGTAGCTCAGAGGTAGGATGCCCCTGGGTTCAATCCCCAGTGAAAACACACACACACACACACACACACACACACACACACACACTTAAGTAAATAATAAATAAATAAATAAATAAAAATAAAAACATAATCTTATTTTCTCCTGCTTATTTTCTCTTTGTTTTGCTGGACTGAAGAATTTATGTAAAGGTCTCGTCAGTACTAAAAGTTCCCTGAAAAAAAAAAACCCAAAGAATTTGGTTATAGAACTTTCCTTTCTTCTCTCACAGGTCTTGTCTCTACTGTCATCTAGTAACCCAGAGGTGCTCAAAAATTAGAAAACCAAATGTGTGCTTTAATTCATCATCTTAATTCCTTCTACTCTACAAGAGGGAAATATTTTTTCTATCTTAGGCTTATTAACTGTTGAAAAGAACATTTCTGTTCTTACTTTTTGTTCTGAAAGCATTTCAGTTTTTATCTGTCATTTAGAAACCGTGATTCACAAACACGGTAGAGGACGCTGGCTGTCTAGGTGGAGGGTAGTGTTGGGGTGGCCTTTAGCTGGATGTAAAAGCGAAAGTGCCCATAACATCTTGAGGGCAAGCAAAATATTTTTAAACTACATCAAAGAGATTTTGATATGATCTGCAATTCTTTGGCTGACTGGAGGCCATCACATTCAGTTCCTTAAAAGCTGGTGTGAACGATTAGGGAGCATCCATTTCTTTAGCAGATGACCAGGTGTTTTAACCTTTTGCCTAATTTAATGTAAATATTCAAATTGGCCTTTATATTTACATAGCCTCACGGATTGCCCTGGAAATACAATGTCAAAGAATCTGGCTTATGGGCTAGTTTTTTAAATAACACAGCTCTGGCTGGTAAAGAATCACAGTTTTATTATAAAACTATAAAATCACTTTCTACAGATTTAGCCTTACATCAGTGAACACCGATGGCAAATTTAAAAACCAACAGCGTAAAGACCACATTAAACATGATTGTGGAAAGGAAGCCATGATGGCAGGCAGAAATACTTCTCTTCCTTTTGTGAACATAGTTTTGATAAATTTGGAATGGGGTGCGAATGAATGGGTTTACTATACCTTTTCAGACTTGGGGAATATTAATTATAAACTCTCCAGAACAAAGAAGTAAAGATTTTTTTTTCTGCCTACTGTCTGCTTTCTTCAATTCTGCAAGAGAAGGAACTGGGAGGTCCTGCACTGTTAGTCTCAAGTCTTTGTCAGGAGATATAGACATCTGATAATCAGGTGCAAATCAGTGAAAATGGAGAAACTTGAGAAAGAATCTAGGATAATGGGCCATACAGTATAAAGGGTCAGTGATATGGACTTATTTATTTTTTAAGGAAATCCATCTTAATTTTTACAAACTCTTAGAGTGTTCTTTTTTCAAACTCGGAACTACTTCCTCGTCATTTCTAACCCTTGCATTTGGTTCTGTTTCCTAGAACATCATTGAATAACTGAATTTCATGTGGAGACTATTCATGGATGTGGCATGATGATTTTCCAAGTCAAGTACTCTGAGCTTCTCCATCTCTTCCTTATATAAAATAGTTCAAAGACTTTACGTTTTGGGCCCCCTTTGGGAGTTCTCTCGTTTGCCAATGTTTTTCCTAAATACACAGGCCAGAACTAGAATATTATCTAATACCATCTAAACAAAGAAGTTCTTAATGGATGTTTAACCTTCTTTAATCTGAATCATGATATACCCTAGAATATCTTGTGTATTGCTTTTCAGCGTTTGCTCATTGAGCATGCGATAATCTAAAATCCCAAATGTCTTCCATTGAAAATTCCTGAGAAATCTGTCCCCCTCTCTCCTGCACTAGTGCAGGCACTTGAAGACAAAATCGTGATGATAAAGACATCGTTAATATTTTAATAGGGTAATGAAATGGCACTGCTTTAGAATTGGATATGACTTTAGAAGTCAACTAGCCCAATTTAAATTTTACATAGAATACATTTGAAAGTCCAAAGGAAATAAATGCAACGGCCAAAGAGCACTTGGCAGAGCGAACTGAGACTGGGCCAAGCCCTCTATCTTTAGATTCACTGAGAGCAGAATATTGTTCAATAGCTCCCTAACCAAGGCAGAAAAGATACAGGCTCCTGAGCGCTGATAAAACAAACTGATTGAACCTACAGGCAAGTTTTAATTACTGTTATCTCCAAATTAATTTAAGTAAGCTATATCCAACTAGAGATTTAAATGGCGAAAGACGATGTGACATTTCTTTAAGGTAAAAGTGTGGAAAGATTTTAGTGTCTTCTAAGTACTCAGCCCCTGGCCACTTTGAGGTCTCAGTGGGATTATACTGCTCTATCTTTTTTTCCCCTCCTCTTTTTACTTCTTTATGTAGCAAAAGGACAGAGTAGCAGAAAGAGATGTGGTGGGACGAGAAACAGGAAACCACAGAAGAGAGGCTGTTTCTTTATCTCACTCTATGGCAGTTATTCCTCCTCTGACAGTGAGCGGAGTGAGGCTCGGTCCTGTCAGATAAGCAGCAAGAGGTGCTTTGATGGGAGGCAATGTGAAGGTTGAGGACAAGCTCCGGCACATTTAGAATTCATTTTCAGGAAAAGAAGATCTCAGAATTAGCGAGAAGGGTCTAGAATTGTGGTCGAGGTTACTTATTAGTGAGAGGCAAAAAAGCATGACACGCTTGGTTGCAAGCCTGTCTACATATATCGATGGAAATAAAGGTGCTCGTATTTTGATTCCATAGACAAGAGAGGTTCTGGTGCCTTTACAAAACATACCACCCAAGTCACCATGATACGCAGTCAAGGCTGATGGCCACCGGTATGGTAGTTGTGAGCTTGGGCTGTGAACACATTTGGTCGCTCATTTGAATCTAAGCTGATCTTTTATTAACTCTGTGTCTTTTGTTAGTTTTCCCCTTGCTATAGTTTGGATCTTTAATGTCCCTCAAAGGTCCATGTGTTAAAGGCTTGGTCCCCAGAGTGATGCTATTGGGATATGGTGGAACCTTTAAGAGGTGGAGCCTGTGGGACATCCTTGAGACATTGGGGCGTGCCCTTCAAGTGGATTTTGGGCCCCTGGCCCTCTCCTCACTCTCTTTTTGTGTTCCCTGACTATAAGGTGAGACGTTTTGCTCCACCATGTGTTCCTGCCATGATGTGCTGTCCCTTCATACCAGAGGCCTAAATTTAGCAGTTTCTATGCGATCATGCACTGAACCTCTAATACCAGGAGCCACAATAAACCTTTTATCTTTATAAGTTGATCATCCCAGGTACTTGTTATAGTGATGAAAAGCTGACTGACATATCTTCAACAAGTACTAAAATATATATCTTATAAGTTTGTTAATGACTCCAAGCCATGAATTCTCCCTTCATAGTGGAAAAATGGTAGTATTCACTTCATAAATTGGTTCTGTAGGTTAAATGAAATAATGGGACACAACATTCAGTGTGTATTAACCCCCTGGAATGCTTGATATTTCCCCTCATCCAGTGGTATACATGGTATTCTGGATGGTTCTTCAGCAGCAGGAGTACTCCTCAGCCCTTTCTGTTCCTTTAATATTCAACCTTTTGTTTGCCAGCCCATAGTGTTCAACCCCTCCCAGCAGATTCTCACATTTAGCTGCCCACCTTCTCATTTGTAAATAATATAACTATAATATGCATTTATCATCATATCTGAGCATTATTTTATTTATGAAGATACCATTTTCAAGAAAAGTTTAAAGAAATAATCAGGATTGCAAATAGGCTTGGGATGCTTACTGAGTACCTGGCACTAAATTAAGGACTCCATAGACATAATATTACTTATCTTACTATCAGCTTATACAGTTGGTTCATAATGATAATATTAGGGGCATCTGGGAATGTAGGTCAGTGGTAGGACACATGTTTAGTATGTGTAAGACTGGGTTCAAACCTTAGTACCAGTATTATTATTATTATTTTTATCATACAACATATAACTATATATTATATATTATATACAACATATAATATATAATAACATTAATATTCAATATTATTACTCCCAATATTATTACTACTTTATATATTAGTCAGCTTTCTGTTGCTGTGACAAAATACCTAAGATAAATAATGGAAGTAAGGTTTATTTTGGCTCATGTTTTCTGAGTTCAGTCCATGGTTTTTGTCTCTGTTGTCTTTGGGCCTGTGGCGAGTCAGTACACCATGGTCGGGAGCATGTGGCAGAGGAAACTTCTTGTCTCATGGTAGTTGAGAAACAGGGAGGAAGGGGACAAGATCTCAATATCCTCTTCAAAGGCACACCCCCAAAGACCTAACTTCCTTCCACTCAGACACACCACCACCTCCCACTGGTGCCATGGGCTGGGAAACAAACCTTTATTATATGGGCCTTGGGGGGACATTTGAGGTACAAACTGTAGCAGAGATTCCAATGTGTATGGAATTATTGCCATTGAGACCACAAGATCATGTCTGAAGACTTTCAGCCATCTAGTGGCAGAATACCCAACTACCAGGTTTAGTTTTTATTAGGGATTGAAATTTCACACTTGTAATTTGGCAGAAACCTTATTCTGGGCTATAAAGGCAATTTGACTCCACATTTGTAAATGTACTAAACTACAAATTGAAATAGGTGGTATCACAGAATGTAATAGAAGATACAGTATTGTTCTGTGTTCAGTAAACTTGACTTGGAACTTCATCAGTTTGAGATTTTGGACAAATTTTTTCACCTCTGTGAGTGAGCTTTATTTTCTCTTCTGTGAAACATTGACAATATTTCATACATTTGAAATTCCTTTATGCCTTAGAAGTGCTACACATCCAAAGAAACTGAGCACAATTTTTGGCACATATTAGATGCTTATTAAGTGATAATGCATCTGCTTGGTATGTGCATTTAAGTTACCTAAAAGCTGCTATTATGAGGGAGGAGAGGAGGGGGGAGAAGAGAGAAATTTGCAGCAGGGAAAGGAGCCCCTAGACCAAAGAAGATGTAGAAAGCAAGTTCATAAATGCTTGTTTGGAGTTCCCAAGTGTATATTCCTAATGTTAAAATGCAATTTATTTTATGGGGGGAGGAATTTTGGCTTTATTTCTTCCTTACATTGACTAAAAATCTTAAAGTAGAATATAATCAACTCCATTGGCAACAATAGTAATGATAACAAAATAAATAGTATAACAACACTATACATAATAAATATATATATATAAAATGATATACTCAATGATATAACGATATACTTTATTTTATGGCTATTGATGAGGATTCAGTAGGTGAGTTTGTAAGGTAAGATACTGGACCTGTAACTGAGTCTCTGAAATGTGAGTCCTCCTTGTTGCTGGAGGCACATCCCTTCCACCAATTTCAATTAAGTGTTTCAATTAAGTCACTCACCTGCCAAAATCTTCAAATAGGGCTTTAGATCAAAACTACACTGAGATTTCACCCAACCCTAATTAGAATGGTAGTCATCAAAAATGCAGACAATAATAAATGCTGGTGAGGATGGAGGGAAATGGGAACTCTGATACATCATTGGTGGGATTGCAAATTCATGCTGCTGCTTTGGAGATCAGCGTGGAGGGTCCTCAGAAGAATGGGAATGCAATCATCATGTGACCCAGCTTTGCCACTCCTGGGTGTCTACCCAAAGGGACTGAAACCAGACCACCATAGTAACAAATGCCTATCTATGTTTATAGCAGCACAATTCACAATAGCCAAATTATGGAGCCTAGGTGTCCACCACCAGATGAATGGACTACAAAGTTAGGGGATATACACACAATGGAATTCTACTCAGCCATAAAGAAAAACAAAATTATGTGAGTGAGGGAGTTGGGAGGGGAGTGGAGGGAAACACACTATAGCACATGATGTACATACACAAACCTATAAGACTCAATCACTATCCGGAGCATGAAAGGGAGGGAAGGGGGAGGGAATAGGGTGGGATTGAAGGGAGGGCTAAATGTGCAATGTGTGCATGTATGATGTTCATACCCTGACATATATCAAAATGTATAATT